>JAESIW010000137.1:2701566-2753795 GCA_016802295.1 Brachionus rotundiformis
GTTCGAAATGAGAAAGATCTTGAGTCGATGGCAGTGCCACAAAAGTACAGGTCTATGTGCTCATTTTGGAAATATTATGCCGGAATCAGCAAAGCACCTGTTTTAACTCTCTTTATTGGTGGCAACCATGAAGCATCCTCATATTTAAAAGAGCTTCCTTATGGTAAACAAGAAATTTAATCTTATTTATCATTAAGTTAAAAATTTTAGGCGGATGGGTGGCACCAAACATTTATTACATGGGTTACGCTAATGTAGTTAATTTTGCTGGCATACGAATAGCTGGTCTTAGTGGTATTTATAAAGCACAAGACTTTTACAAAGGCCATTATGAATTTCCACCTTTTAATCCTGGTACTCTGCATAGCATTTACCATGTAAGAAATCTGGAAATTTTTCGATTGTCTCAAATAAAAAGACCCATTGATATTATGCTAACTCATGACTGGCCAACAGGAATCTATCATTATGGAAATTTGGATCAGTTAATTAAAATCAAACCCTATTTTGCTGATGAAATTAAAGCAAATACTCTTGGTTCACCAGAAAACGAGCGTTTATTGAAATTGTTAAAACCAAAATATTGGTTTAGCGCCCATTTGCATGTTAAGTTTTCGAGCATATACGAACATCAAGTAGATAGTGGTGAAAAAAAAGCTACAAAGTTTTTATCATTGGATAAATGTTTGCCAAGAAGAAAATTTTTACAAGTAATTGACATCGATGGAGATGAGAGGAAAAAATTTTTGAGCTTGGATCCTGAATGGTTGTGTATTCTGAAAAAAACTGATCATTTACTCTCAGTTGATAGTTATAACAGAGCTCCAATTGACCAGAAGGAAAATATCACTATTAATCACCAAGAATATAATGATTTAGATGAAGATTTTCAAAATTGTTTTGAAATTCCTCTTAATTTCAAGCAAACTGCTCCAATTCATGAGGAAAATTCAGCGAAAAAAATTGAATCTAAAGACATCTATTTGAATGAACAAACAACTTTGCTTTGTGAAATGCTTAGCATAAGGGACCCAATACGTGTTTTATTGGAAAAAAAAGGAAAATCCTCAATTATAAATGAAAGCACCACCCAGTTATACAATGATTTATTAGATGAAGACGATTGACACAATCTAGTTCTAGCTTAAAAATTCAAAAATATATATTTTCAAATGTAAATAAAGTTTTATGCAAAAAATTCTTATTTTTCTTATGATGATTCCTAATCAGAATTATCTAAACGACAATTTAAAGAATAAATTATTAAAAAAATATTATTATTTTTATTTTCTAGAAATGCAACGCTTAGTAATTGTGACTGGTGCGTCACGTGGAATTGGTGCCACGATTGCCATTCAAACAAACCAAAGATTTACCTCAAAAACCATATTTTTGATATTCGCCAGAGATGAGCAGAAATTATCTGAGGTAAAGGCTGAAATGATGTCAAAATCGCCTCTAAACAAAATTCTGACAGTCAAAATAGATTTTGGTCTTGATTGGAATAAGACTCAAATAATTAATCTAATTAATCAATCGATTGAAGGAGAAAATTTGAATACAATTAAAGAATTGTACATCTTTTATAATCATGGAACATTAAAACTTGGTTCAATCCAGGTCTCTGAGAATCTTGCCAAACAAGAGTTTCAAATTAATGTTTTCAGTGTATGGACACTAATAAATGTTTTTAGAGAATTATTTCCCTTGGAAAATGTACCATTACAGTTTCATATAAACATTAGTTCTTTAATGTCAACACTGGCTCTCAAAAGTTACTCAACTTACTGTACAAGTAAAATTTTATTTTTATCAAGATTACTAGACTGTTATATTATATAATTTAAATATGATTAAATCTATATTATTTTTAATTCCATAATGTAAATCTAGAATAATTAAATTTTTATTTAACACATTGGACATTTTATTAATAAATTTAATTAAAAAAATTCTCAATAGGAAATAATTAGGTTTTAGATTAGCTTGATTTAAACAAAATTAATTATTATAGTATTAAAAGATTACTAGAAAATTTTTAATTAGACAAATCTAAGCCAAATATTTTTTCGTGTGAGACGGGACGGATGCTTATTTTATCTTTAAATGATTGAAGTTGAATTCTGAATATGTGATCTATATGACTAGATTTCTTGAGGCATGTTTAAATAATTAAAATTAAAATTATATTTTTTTAATTTAAATTTTAAATGAAATGATAATTATTTATTTTATATTTTAGCCAGAAGCGCTAGAGCAACTCTGTTTCGATGTCTTTCAGTAGAAGAGCCTAAATTAAGAGTTCTTAACTACCAACCTGGACCTGTTTATACTGATATGCAGCGTCAAATATATGAAAACAGTGAAGCACACTTTTCAGATTCCTACAAAGGTTAAAAAAATTTTTAATTTAGCTCAACATGATAAAATATTTTGAAATTTAGAATTATATGAACAAGGAAAATTCGTTCAACCTGAACAGACAGTTGAGCGTTTGTGGAACATATTGGTGAAAAATATTTTTGAAAGTGGATCTGTGTTAGACTATTATGATTCTGAATAAAATGTTTTTTTTAAACTTAGTAATATAATGATAATCTTTTTTCTTAAAAAAAAATAACCAAGACAATTAGTGAATTTTATTATTCATAATGAAATAAAAATAAATTTTTCTGATTACTTAAGATTCTATTGAAAGAAAAAATGGTCATTATTTAAAGGATTTAAGATGTTTAAAATTTTGTTTCTACTTACTTTGTTATTTTTGAATATTTTATCAAATGAATCAAAAATTTTAAGTAAAAAAATTTACTTTTATTAATTAGAGATAATAAAAAATTTAATAGATGCATTGTGTTTTCGGAATCCAATGCTTGAATGTGCTTTGAACGAGCATTTTCTATCGGACTCAGATAATGATTATGAGAGAAAATTAAAAATTATTTTTGATATAAACAATGATCATAATATTTTTCGTTACCATTCGATTAGTCTAGCGCTTAGCGATTCTTTAAATTTTACCAACATCACCAACTTAGAGATACAGTTTCGAATTCATAATGTGACCAATTCAATGCTAGATCTTGTCTTCTTTCCCCAATTTTTTCTCAAAAATTATAATAAAAATATAACAACTATAGATAAAATTAAAATTTTAAATTTTGCTCAAAAAACAAGATTTTTTATTCATAGGAGTTTTTTCGATTCGTTAAATTGCGCAAATATTGAAATAATAAACTCAGATAGAAAATTTTCTTTTAGATTATTTTTGAATTCAATATTTCAATTGAAGTCTAATCTAGTCAAAATATTAATTTTAGACAATATTGAATTTTCTCACCTGCCAACATTTAATTTGCCATATTTACAGTTTTTGTACCTAAAATCAGTCTATTTTGTTTCCAAAAACAATTCCATGTATCAACTACAGTGTCCATGGTTAAATTTGGAGGCAATAATTGAATCTAATCCAAATATTTCAATCTTTTCGAACGAATATAGATGCTACAAGAGTAACTCAACTTGCGATCAATGTGCCTATGGTCATGTGTCATCCAAAGAAATAAATTTTCAAAAAAGGGACCAATTTGATCTTGGTTCTCAAGGAAATAATTTAAAAAATACCGAAAAATTGAACAAATTATACGAAAATTTTTCTGGTGATATTTTTATTTTTTTTGCAGTATTTTCAATTATTTTTGCAGTTTACGCCACTTTAGGCTTTCTTTATTTAAAAAAAAAATTCTACAAAAAAAAATTTAATTCGGAAGTAAATATTTCCAGAACCAGTGTAGATTCAAATGGATCAATCAAGCGCAGATCGATGCAAAGGCATCAGTTTGCAATCGAAAATCTAAAAAAAAGACCTTCGAAAGGTATTTTAATAACCCCTGAAAGAAAATCACAAATATTGGAGAATCGATTGAGTGTTATGAATAGAATAGGCTTTGAACAGAATAGAGAAAGTATTTTGTCAGAAAGTAGACCAACTGTCTTTAATCCATGGTTAGCAGAAACTTCAGATACCCAGATCAGAAATAGTTTAAATGTTGAATCTTATCAGAGAGAAAGTAATGCGTTTAGACTTAGCAACTTTGATGTAGAAGATAATCGAAAATCAATGTCGTCACTAAAATCGGTAACTTTTAATGAAAAAACTCAAGTAAGAAGAGTAAAAAAAGTAAGACTAAACTAAGATAAATAAATTTTATTGTTTATTAATTTATTAAATTTATTGTTGATTAATATGATTTTTATTTATAATGTTAAATTTTTTTAACTGATGGTAAATGAAAAATTTTAAAAAATTGTGACATAAAACTTTTCTTCCTAATTATTAATCTAAATCATTTCAAGCCTCCAATTACATATTTTGAATTTTATATTAATAAGCGATGCACTTGTAATTGATCTAAATATTCTCAAAAATCTGAACTGAAAAATTTAATATTTAGTTTATAAAGTATTTTTCAGCTTAAATTTTAACTTCCATTTTAATACTAAATATTTTAAATGAATTTTGATTCTCAGGATTTGGACTCTAGGGATTGTTAAAAAATAATTTACATACTATATAATAAGTAGAGATATATTTAAGTTTTAAAATTTATCAATTAAAAATTTTAAATTAAATTTTTTTTAAAAGATTTATTTTGTTAGAATTTTCTAATTTCCTTATAAACTTTTATCATTAGTCAAGTAAAAATTAAAAATTTTGTTTTCTAAAAAATCTCTTGTTTGATATAAAGATTATTAAATACTTAAATAAAAATCAATAAAAAAAAAATTTTTTTACAAATATATCGATTAATTAAATCAGCAAATGGAAGTCGGATTAGAAGTCTTGTTATTTATACTTGAACATTCATTAGTTCCTGGATTTTCCAATCTTAAAGTGGCACATGACAACCAACTTCTTTCTTTTCTCATATAAGTAACAAAGTTCCATTTATTTAGCTCTAAATCGTATGCTTCAATTGTATTACTAACTTCTCCGGTTGCGGTTTCTCCGCCACAAACAAATATTTGATTATTTAAAACAGCTACACCTGGTTCACGCCGTGCCTCGTACATCTGAGCACACAATTCCCAATTATTACCAATTGGATCATAGCATTCAACAGTATTGGTAGTTTGATTACTATAACCTCCAATTAGGTAAATTTTTCCGTTTGTTCCGCATACTCTTGATCCTGATCTGGGATTTTGGGGCTTTTTAAATTCAGTCCATGTATTCGAAGTTGGATTATAGTACTGACAAAATGATTCAGATATGACATAAAGAAGGCCGTTTAGAGTACAGACAGCAGGATTTGCCACTGGTTCCTCCATTTCGGTACAATCTTTCCATATATTTAATGAAGGATCGTAGTATTCTACGGTCTTTAAACAAGAACCATATGAATCTTTTCCTCCTACGGCATATATACAACCATTAACAATGGCTAAGCCAAGCTCAGATCTATGCGATTGCATATTTTGCAATTCTTTCCATTCGTCAAGAATGGAATTATATTGCCAAAAAGCATCTGTCGCGCTCATATCCGATCTTTCTCCTCCTGCTATATATAAAATTGTTTCCTCAGAAGTTACAACGCCACTTTTGGTCAAAGAAAATGGAAAATTTCTTAATCCAAGCCAGCTTTCAAGTGAAGGAATGTATGCTTCCACGGTTCTCAGAACATATTCATCATTTTCTCCGCATATTATGATCAATGATTCTAAATGTTTGAAAAATTTTCTTGATCTTGTTCGTCTATTTTGAAGCTGATTTCGTCTATCTTTTAGAAAATTGTAATCAAAAGCTTCTTTTATCAAATGGTTGCACTCTTCCGAATGTATTAGAGATTGATTGTTTTGAACTTTATCGTATAAAAAATAAGGCTTTAAGTGTGGAAGTCTGACATGTTCCAAAACCTTTATATTTTTAAAGATATTGTTTAGAATAGAAAGAAAAATTTTTTTAAATAAAAATAATCGAACTAAAATAGATTTTCAATTTAAATCTTCGACCCTATAAACCTTTGAACATATGAACTTTAATCAAATTTATTATTTAATTAATTCATGTCAATATTTTTCTGACATCTCAAAATTTGAAACAATTTATTTTTTTTTATTTTTATTTAATTTTTGATTTTTTGATTTTAAACTTTACACCACCTTCAAGGGGTTTATTGGAATAAGTAAATAAAAAAGATTCTTAAGTTTCCAATTTCGTAATTGTTTTTAAAATATTATTTAAGATTTTCAAAAAACAATCAAAAAAATTTTCTATTTAATTAAGTACCTTAAATTTTAGTTTTTTAATTTATCAGCAATAACGGAAACTTTTTATAATGTTAGAAGTCGTTAACCAAATTACCAATTTACCTCATTATCAATAATAAAGTTAAATAAAAATTTTGTCTAAGTTTTTAAAGTTTTAAAGATTAAATATTCTCAATTAACTTTTTGATCTCAACCGTTTACCAATTTAAAGAAAGAAGATCATTTTTTTCTTACCGTGTGAAATATTGGAATTCTCTCTTTTTTTGAATGATCTAACCATTTAGTACATGCCTCATAAACAATGTCCTCACTTGGTACTTTCAAATTGTCACTTTTTATTATATCAATTAATTTTGGAGCGCTTAAACCAAGAAACTCTTCATGTTTTACAACCTATAACAAGTTAATATTATATAAGATTCAGTCCAAAATTATGTGAACCTACTCCAATAAAATTCCACAAAATATATTTAAAAGCTATTTCTTTTAATTCATTACAGCAATGAGTATCAGAAAAACAATAGATACCAATGCAGTTTTGGTCATCCATTTTCCATTCCATGTATCTACAGCATGCTTCCCTTAGAGGTTTTATGTCGAATAAATTGGATGATGAAAGCAAAGCTTGTACATTTGATTCATTTATCTTAAGATTGCTTGTATAAGCATAGTCTATTATAAGACTCATGGTCTCTGGTTCCAGGCCATTTAAACATATTTCTGTCTGCGTACTTTCGGCCATTTTTGAATTAAACATTGCTTTAAAATAATTACTTATTGAGGCAAGAACGCATTTGTGGCAATGAAATTCTTCCTCTTTTACTTTCAAAACAACGTCACATAACAATTTCTCCAAGCGCAGCTCATTTAAACCCATTAGAATATTTACAGGATTTTTTGAGTCTAGATAACAGAATTTCTGTGAGTCTTTCTGCATTCCAATACCTGTCAGCCCCTGAAAGCAGCCACAGTCTGATGGCTTATTATTATTTAAATTATGTCCTGAATTAAAATTTTCACTTTCTTTCTTATATAAAGATCTCTTTCGAGGGTTCCAACGTAGAGCTAAATTTCGATCAAGTGGTAAAGAAATATTTGCTGAAGAAGTCGCGTCTGTCTCATTTATAGAATTGGTTGAAAATATATTTGAATTTGGTGAATCTGAATCACTTGAAGAGTCGATGTTACCCGGGCTAAATCGAGCTATTGCCAAATTAGCTCCATTTTGATCAAAATTTAACTCATTATGCAATTGACTCACTGCTTCATTGTTTTCCAAAGACGAATTTTCATTTGAATCATTTTCTCTTAAATTGCAGTATAAATTGTCTTTTGAATTGTTCATTTCATTTGAATCTGATTGATTGGAGTTGCTCTGAATAAGATCTTCTTCAGGATGTATGTCAGAACTTTTACTATCTCTAGTCAGCTCTATTATTGAATCTTCAATTAAGGAATTAATTACTGACACTTGGCTTGAATTACCCAAATCTTGGAAAGAAGTGTCCGAACTAACATCATTCAATTCTGATATTTTTTTAAATTTTTCAATCAAATTCTTAGGGATTTCAAACGATCTGGATGTCCGAGGTAAATTGGATGGCTCATTTTCATCCGAATCTGAGTCATATGGAGAGCTGCTTTTCATCTTTAATTTTAAAATATTATTTATAAAAACTGATAATATAGACACCAGTTTAATTGAAATTTGAATTTATTAAAATGAACAAAATTAAATTTATAAAAACATATAGTCAATGAATGAGAGAAAAAATGCAAAGAATGGAATAGAATTTTTAAAAGTAGTAAGCATCGGTGCCTCGAAATTATTAAATTTTATTTTACAAAATGATAGCACCCGACTCCTCTCTAAACTAACTCATTTGGAAAAAATTTTCGAAAAATTATTTTTTATTTTCATGGTAAATTTGGGTAATTAATGCAGATATCAAGAAGAAAAAAATTTGTTTTGAAAAAATAAATGAATAACTTGAAAGATAACAAATATTTTGGATTAAATAAAAATAGATTCGAAATAAATTTCAAACTCATCTTTAATTGAATTTAATTTTTTTTAATTATGAATTTTTAAATTAATTTACAAATTGTTTACAATTAGAGTAAAATTTAAAATTTTTTATTAATATAGATAAAAAGTATAACAAAAAAGAAATAGAACATTGCTAAATATTAACCATGGATAAATCGAATTTATCAATAGAATTTTAAAACTATCAGATATTTAGTTATTTGTTAAGTTTCTTTTTAAATCAACAATTTTGAAAATTAATTTAGAACAAGATAAAATATTTAAATTTCACCCTTTTTCTATAAAATGTAAATTTTTAATTTTAAATTTTTTTTGCATTTTTTTTGTTGTCTTAATTGATCGATTGTTTTTAGAAAAATTTTGAAACAAAAATTAACATATTTCGAAAAAAAATTTTCTCAAATTTCAAATAGTTAATGAAAAAGATAATCATTAAAGATATTTGACAAAAATCTAAATTTTTATTCTCTAAGAATTAAATTAATTAATTTGCAGATTTTACTTTTCTATTTTAGTTCCAAAAGAACTATAAATATTTCTAAAATGTAATAAATTTTTGATAATTTTGATTTTTTACTGTATTTAATACTGGTCACTATGTCTCGGAATTTTTTAGTAATTTTTATTTAAATAAATTTTAAATTTATGTTCGCATTGTAATTTTTAATTTTTTTTACAATAAATACTCATGCTACGTTTATATATAATTACAATAACATAATTTAAGTTCTAATTCTTAATGATATTTAATTCAGAATCTAATTACCTAGATTTTAATCCGAAAAACTTTTAATCTTAAGCTTATTAGTCTAAACTTTATTTAAGTCAATTTCTGAGATCAATATTTCGATTTTACTAAAATCAGTAGAAGGAAATATTAAGCTCTAGACATATATTTTTTTGTTAAAAATAATTAAAATTTAATGAAAAATTATAAAAGCTCGTAAATAATTGCTTAAAAATATATAATAGCTATAAAATCAATTAAAATTGATTGTCCGGTACTGAGCTTAATAACATAGGGCTTTATTTTTCCAAAAAATCATTTAAAAAATTAAAATTTCCAACTTTTGATAATTTATTTCCAAGGTTTATAATAATAAAAATTAGAATAAATTAATCAAATGAAATGAATACAAGCTTGAGTACAGTGGACACCTTTTTTAATGGTCAACAGTTAAATATAAACCCGCAGGGAGGTTCAATCTTCAGATCATCACCATCCTTCAATGACTCTGAACCACCCTCTTATTTTGAAGCAATAGGAATCAACCATGTAAATTTAAATCAATTAGAGTCATCAAATGCATCTCGTTTATCATCTTTCCGGAATAATTTTTTACCTAAAATATCACTCGAAACTGCACCCAACTGTTGGTCAAAACGAAACTCAGAAAGAGGTAATAATCCTATTGACCAAAACACAAATCACGTTACAAGAGAAAATAGAATTCATGTTACTTTTCTTCAACAAAATTCCAGTGAGAATGAAAGCAGTGTGATTACCGAAATAACGCAGCCAAGTGAAACTTACTTTGTTTGGTCCATTTTTACACTTTTCTATTGTGTGTTAATTGGTTTGCCAGCATTGATTTTTTCTATAAAAGTTTACCATTATAACAAAGACGGAATGTACGAAAAAGCCTTTTCAAGATCAAAAGTTGCTTGGTATTTAAATATAGCTGGACTTTTTTGCGGAATTATTTATATTGGTATTGTTGTTGTATTTTTGTTTTTTCCCAAAAATTAATAATTATAAATATGAAATTTTTAAAGATCTAACAAATGGAGGATTTTATTTTTTTCGTTTTTTTGAATTCATTAAGTTATAAAAATTTTTTGAGATTTTCTTTAAGTAATAAATAAAATGGAATGTTTGAAGATTTTATCAGCTAACAACCATTAAAATAATGTCAAAAATAGTTATTTTTGATTAGATGTATTGAAATGTTAATTTATATTAAAAATATATTACTAAAATAAATCCATTTTATTAGACTAAAATTAAAAGATCCTATAGGGAAAACTTTATTTCTTTTTTTTAATAACAGGATAAGCAGATTCGACTATTTTTTTATTTTCAGGACTCTCGAACTCTTTTCTAACTGGATCTAATAATGCATTTAGGGCTTCAATAACGCCACCTTTTAAATCACCTGGATGCAGCTCCTCTTTTCTAAAAGCTTCTTGTAAAGATTCAAAATTGTCAAAGATTATATTTCCACCCCATTTTTCTGGTCTAGTTATTACCAATTTACCATCCTTAGATAATGGAAACAATACATGCTTACAAAACGAAAGAACGCCATTATTGTCAATATTGCCAGGTTCACAAAATGCTCCGCCAATTTTCTTCTTCACAGCTGATGCACTGTCCAACAAATCAATTTTGCTATCTTCTTCCGATGAGCTCATTTTATTACCTGTCAAACCTGGAACCATCGGATTCATTAAATGGACTCTTTTTTCATATCCAAGTTTTGGTAAATACTGAAATATTTATATTACAAAAATGAACAATAACAATTAGATAAAGTACTTCTTCAGCAAGCATAAAAATTTTCCTCTGATCAACACCTCCAAACTGTGCATCGCACTTCAAATACTCTTCATCTAGTGCTTGAAGACCTGGATATAAAAGACCACTAAGCAGAGGATTGTTAGATTGCTTGACCACTTCTGCTCCGGCTTTTTTCGCATCGTGTTCGGACATTAAGGAAGAAAGTCTGTACACATCTAAAGTGTATTCTTTGCTTAATTGGTAATCTGTACCTTTGACAAATTTCAATTTATCAATAGGAACACCAATTGACTTCAAGGCAGCCTTAATAACTCTAGAATAATATTCTGTTCTATTTTGAAGAAGTTCCCAGGGAGCTTTCATATTATCCAGATAAGCATGTAGATCCGCTAGTAAAATTGTAACTTCGCATCCTGCTTTTAAGAAGTCAGAAATTTTGGACATAGGTACAAAATAAGCAATGTGAGGCTTTCCGGTTGTGGCTGTCCCCCAGTAAATTCTTAGATCACGCTCTTTCAAAATTGTTTTAAGCTTTTCATCACCCACTATCTCTTGCAAGTTTCTCGAGATCAAGTGATACTTCTCTTCAAAACTTAAATTACAAGTAGACTCTAAATATTAGAGTAGTATTAAATGGTAATTAATTAATATTGAAAATTAAAATTTACTATTGATTGGAGTCGCACAAGGAGCTACATTATTTGATTTAGTATCTTGGATGCTTTTTTTAAGAATACCAATTCTATATCTGAGCTTGTCATTTTCTGTGGTAAGCTTTTTGACCAATTCTGTTTCGTTCTCATTTGATGAGATTTGACCGCCTTTCAACGAATTTAATTGTTTTTCTAGGAATTCGATCAAAGTTGTCTGTTTTTCTAATTCTTGGGCTAATTGATCTAATTCACTGTTATCAGAACTCATGTTAAAATTTTTTTTTAATCTTAACAAATAATTTAATTATTTTGAATTATTTTTTATATATTTGGCAAAATTTATCTGCAGTTAAATAAATTTACCAACAAAAGCTAATATTTTTGTCTAATCAAATGAAATTATTTCTAATTTGAAAAAATTATTGTTAAAAATTTTAAATTATTATTATTCATAGATTCTTTTTTTGACAGTATGATTAATTTAAATATTTCATCCCTCAAATTGTATATATTTTTGAAATCAATTTATGATAAAAATATATATACTTGTAATAAAAAACGTGCTTTTAATTTATTCTTTTTATGCTTTTTGGAATTAGTTAAGTTGCATAATTAAACTTTTTGGTAAATTTAATAAAAAACAAAAAGAAAGCGAACAAAATTTCAGATAAATGAATTTTAAATAAAAAAAATCCCTCAATTATATATATATATATAATATTTACAAAATTTGATCTGCAAAATGTTATTATGAATTAATTATTTAATTTTCGCCAAGAGGACTCTTAAATATCTATCATATATAAAATATTATTTAATAAAATTTTAATCTTTTTAAAAATTTATTTATTAATTTTAAATCAAAAAATTTGTACATTTTTAAATCGTGAAATAATAAACCAAAATATAAAGAGAGGATAGATCAAGTAATGATGATAAACTAATATATCAAAAATAAAAGCCCATAGATTTTACAAAATTGCGTACAATATTAATTTTAATAACCCCTGATTCATACAAGAGTTAAAGGCGCTGTGTAATTAATAGAGTCCGGAAATCTTTCTAAATAGCGATCGCTTCTCAAAAATTTTACATTTAGCAATCTACCACTGTACCATGTTCCATTTAGAGCTTGATAGGCTCGACCAGCTGCTTCATTGCTTATACATTTAACATACACACATCCCTCTTTTGATTTTCTGTCACAGGAAATATGAAGTATAGAATCATTTACTCCATTTGGGCTACATTTTTTTAAAATGTCATTTTGAATCTTGGCCGCAAAAAGTGGATCACTATCGATGATTGTCTGATCGAACATACCACGAATTTTTAAACATGGAGTAGGACTGTGTGACAATTTTTCTGTTTTGTTAAATGCATCACCTTGCCAACCAGCACTAGCTTTGGCTTTATCCAAATTATTTTCCTTATTAAAATCTCTCTCTTGGTCAGTTGGATTAATCATTGTGCTATTAGCCAGACCAATGCCTTCGTTTGAATTAATTTTGAAAGTTTTCAATTGCTCTTGAGTTTTTGGAACAACCCATTTCCAAACAAGAGTTTCTTCACCACCAATAAATTGTGTCTCCAAATGAATCCTACTCTCGTGATCTTCAATAAATTTTATTACTTCGTTCCATTGTTTTTTTTGTCTGGCTCTTTCACTTGGTTCGACCAAAGTGTCATAAATGTGCGAAATGGCTATATAAGGCTTGATGTTGGCTGGATCCAGCAAACTTAGCTCATATTGTTTTTCTACTAATTGAGTAACTTGTTTTATTAGTGCAAAGAACTTTCTATCTCTTTCCAAGCGACGACTCATCAAATTTTTGTAAGACAAAAAACCAATAAACACAAGTGCCAAAATTGAGCAAAGCATTACCAAACGTACATACAAAAAATGAATAAGCTCCTTTATCCTACATCCCAAATATTTTGAGCTAACTGTGGACATTATGTATGTTATTTCATCTCTTTGATTTGTGTCCTCGTAGGACGCATTCAAAAGCCGCAAGTTCCAGTGCGGATTTTTTAAAATAGCATTCAAAACAGAATTAATAGCTTCAGATTTAAATTCATCATTTCGGATTAGACCCCGTTTATTTACAAAGTAATCAATAATGGTATTTAAATGAATGCATTTTTCAGTAAACTCAAGTGGAAGCTTTAATTGCTGGTCAAAGCTTTGTTCGCTAATTGGTGAACAGTCGATTTGTCCAGATTTTATTCGAAGATACTCGATTAAATCTCTAACCAAAATTTTAGTTTTATAACATTGGGTGTCTTTAATGTCCGAGCAATAGAAATTTTGTGCATTTTGATCAAGTTCGGATTTTTCTGGTGCTTTTTGGGAAAAAATTTTTATTATGGATGATAAAGAATCAGTAGAAAATTTGACTCTAACATACTGCAGTACAATGATGGTAAATATTATCATAACAAAGTATGGTAATATCTTGGATAGTGCAATCCATGATTGTGAAAAGAATGGTTTCAGAGTATTCTGCAATAAAAAAAACTTTTTTTTTGAGTCACTGCTAGAATCAGGTACTGGCTTTGGTTGATTTGATGGTGGTCGAAAAGCTTGACCTGGATTCGCCTCTTTTTTATATCTGAACCTCAATGAATCCATTATTGAGCTTGATTCTGGTCGAGGACAATATAAAATTTTAGACTCATGGTTATTTTCTGAGGAAGTTGAGGCTGCCGAGTTGTATACTGTACCAGTGTAAATTACATCATCGTTATTTAAATTATTTTGATTTTTCACTCGGGTTTTGGTCAATATTTCATTAATTTCAGATCTATATTTTGACAGAGTTCTATCCAACTCTATTCTATCTTTGAGTTTAACATAACCTTCAAATTAATAAAAAAATTAATTATTATTTTTATTCTAAATTTAGAAATATAATTGCGGTCATAAAATAATTAAATTGTTGTGTTTGAAAAATATGAGCTAATTATATTTAATTAATTTAAAATGGTACAACCAAAGATCATAAAAATCAATTATTTTCAAGATTTCTCAATCAAATTTAAGTGGTATGAGTACCTTCAATAATTGTTTATGTAGGATACATCTCTTTCCAAAGGTTAACAGAGCTTAACACTACAAGATCCAAAAAATTTTTTGGGCTTCTTTTCAAAAAATTTAAATTCTCATATTATTGGAAAGAAACAATCATTTTTATTTCAATAAAATTTTTAAATATTGACATTTGAATAGTTTTCTCAATATTTAATTAATTTATTAAATTAAAAAATTTCTCCATGATATTACAACAGTTTGTAATTTGACCAAAAAACTTGGTCTTCTAGCGTTAAAAATTTATCAATTGCCATTTTTTTTTCAAATTTTCAAATTATATTTATAAACTAATAATTAACAGAAATAATTTAATTAAAAAAATATGAAAGCTAGAAAAAGCTTCTCATTAGTATTAGATCCCTCTTCAAAATGTTTTGTAAAAATATTTTAAAATTTGTTTACTCAATTCTTGATTAGAAGGTGGTTGAGTTGTAGAAAAATTTGATGTTGAACGCATTGATTCATAATTATTGTCATTATGAGTACTATCGTTATAAATGCTGGTTGAGTATCTGGTATTTGATAAAGGACTAGTGTAGGCATCGCTGACCTTAATGTATTCGTATTGGGTCTCATTCGAGTCGATTGGAACAATATCGATGTCGTTCTGTTGTTCGATTATCTGAATATCGCTACTTCTGCCATCGTCTTCATCATCTTCGTCAAAGTTTTCGATTCTTGTTGAAGTGCATTGAAAACTGCGACTGGGATCCATCTGCCTTTGGAACTGCTTGCTCGGATTTTTTTCCGCCTTTTCCTTGGCCTTATAGTGATTTAGCTTTTTGATGTATATTTCACGGTTGGTCTCATTCAGCTGATTTTTAGCTTTAGATCTGGTTTTGCTTGGGGTTGGCAATGTTGGTAAATTTTTTTCACCATATCGGCGCAGTTCTTCTATTAAATGCTCATCATCGATAATACTCGATTGAGACATGTCTAACTCGCAAGACTAAAATTGTGAACTCTTGAATAAGTTTATGAAAATCTCAAAGAGGCATAAAAATTACAAAAATATATCATAAATTATTAAGTTTGAAAATAAATCTAAGAGGGTCTCGTAAAAATTTTTATGTCGAAAATATTTTATAATTATTATATGCACAAATTTAAATACTTATACTTAATCATCTTATACTAAAGACGTCCTAAATGTCTTATCAATATTTTCCGATTTAGATCTCTACAAAATTTGCAGCCAAATGTAAATTTTAAATTTAAGATTTGTTAATTCTAAACATTTTTTCCTTATTCACTCCTTGCAAAGCAAATGGTCATAACTGTTGATTTCCACAAAATCTCGATAATGTCATTTTGATTAAGGCGAGTTCTTTCGTGATTGTTAACCTTCATAATTCTGTAGGTCATCCTATCTTACAGTGCCTCCATTCAAGACCTCTTATTGATATGTCTCATTCATTCTGTATGCATTGACTAAGTGGTTCTGAACTTTTTTTTTGTATAAAGTTAATGAGTTTATGTTGTTGTCTTATTTTGATAATTGTTCGACTCACTTATGCTCCTTTTTTAAAAGGGCAAACTTAAATTATTATTTATCAATATTTAAATTGTTTAGGTTTAAATTTGAAGTTAATAATTTTGATATTAAACAACTTCATAGAAAACTATGGTTTAACTGCTTTCCAACATAGAATACTAGAATGTTATCTTTTGCTTATAAACAATTTGAAAATTTAAGACTAAATTTTAAGAAGAAATTTTAAATAAAATTTAAGGAATAGTGAAAATCTGACAAAACAAACATTAAAATCAGCAAATGGCGAAAAAACTTATGCATTTTTTTCAATCAAGACTTATAAATTGCTTTATGATCAAAAGATCAATTTTGAAGTTTTTAACATTGAGGCATTCAATATTCAATAATATTAATTTGATTTTGATTTTCTTAGATTTTGTAAAAAAATTTCAAAAAATATAATTAAAATAATTAAAATAATGTTTTATTTTTTTAATTAATTTTATAAGCAATTTTTTAAGTTGTAAAATTATTTTATTTCATTTAAATAAATAAAGTGTTAATCTGTCTCCTTTAGAAAAATTTTTACTTTATGCATTGACACAGTGGTTCTGAACTTGTTCTTTTGTAAAAGTTTGATCCAAGAATCCTTCTCAGGCTTCCACCGTGGAAGGTGCTTAGGCTTGTAGTATCAACATTAAACATTCCCCAGCATTCGTTTTTCTTTAGCTAATTCTTTGTTCATTGTTCTTTCATCAAGTCTTGGAAACCTTTAATTGAATTTTCCAGGCCTAAGTGTTATCAACTATATTTCTTATAATCAATAATATTTAATAATTTAACCTTGAAAAATGCTACTAAAAATTTACATAAAAAAATTCTTTCAATATTTTGATAAGAGATAAAAAACAACCTCTTCAATAAATGTATCATTTAAATTGTTTTATGTTTTTCGGATTTGATTATAAATAAAATTTATAAGATATCAATTTAGATCATTTTAAATAAAAATTATTTCCATATAAGTATATAAACTGATGTTTTTCTCAAGTAATTTTCAACAAAAATTTTTATTCTATGTTTAAACTAGCTAAAAGACAATTTAATAATCATATTTAATTTTATTTTCAATAAATTTTTTAATTATGCAGCTAAAACCAAGTATCCCATAAAATGAAAAACATTCTTATGTCTTATTTTGATTCGGTTTTATCTCTGGAAGCTTTTTTCTTGGAAATAAACCTAAAATTAAACAAGGAAGAAACAGAAAGTTTGAAGAAAATTTTAAAAAGTCTTTCTTCGATAGTGATTACATTTGACTTTGAATTTAAAGGTCCTTTTAAATCAATAATTGATAAACGCTATTCATATGAACATTTTTTATACTTGTGCTATGTTAAAATTAATGAGTCAAGTTTGCAGACCTATGGGAATCATATGCTCCGTGCTGGTAAATATTCAAGCAGCAGTCTCATCAAAGATTTTCATTCCAATTTCAAACTACCATCAAGTGATATAGAAAAAAAACTAATGGCAACTGAAAACTTGACATTGTGCTACTTTTTAAACAAGACTCGAGACAATGATGGTCTCTATTGGCGACTATTGTACGACTTGGTCGGATTTTCAATCATGAAATACATATTACTGTACTCATTCATATTCCGGAAAATCAACCATCCAACAAGTTTTAACAACTATGTTCAAATATCTGGTACAAAATTTACATTTTCCTTCAAGGCACTTGTTTCTAGAAAATTAAAGATAGATGAACAAAAGCTTGAATCTAATTTTAAGCCTGAAAAGTTGGTCAAAAATTCACCCAAAGTGGAAAATTTGGAAAAGCCCCCAAAGCCAAAAATTTTAAAGGAGATATTCCAAAAGCAAGATAAAAAACTAATCGATGAAGCAACTAATTCTAATTATTTGTCAAATCAAATTCAGAAAATTGGTTGCCAATCTTTGAACAAAAATTCCATGCTATATGACCGAAGTTTAGGATGCAAAATACATGGTCGATTTATTTACAGTGATAGAAAGAGTGCTCTAAAATCGTCCGAAGCAGCTGAAGATATTATTAACAACTTCATTTTTAAACAAGTCAATTTTTTGGATTATGATAAAATAGATAAATTTGAAGAGATGAAAAACTCGTTAAGGATTTTAATTTCTGATTTTATTACAAATCACCTCTCTTGTCCTTATAAGGTTTTTTTAGATTGTTATTGCAAAAAGAGTGAATATGTGGATTTAAATAAGAGCTGCAAAAGAAAACGTGAACAGAATGGAAAATCTGAGTGTGAAAATTTATTGACCAAGCACATAGAGCCAAAAAATGTATTTACTTTTGTACGTAGATGTCTTATTTATGTACTTAAAAGCGATGGCCCAAAAACTAAAAGAAAAGATTTATCTTTTCCACTTATTGGTGGAGAAAATAATTTTAATCTTTTGTGCAAAAAGATAAGCTTTATTTTGTCAAGTTTAAAATTTGATTCATTCAGGCTAAATTCTTTAATTCATGGAATTAAAATATCGCGGATAAGTTTTTTAAAAGCAATAGACTGTGACCAATTCAAACACCTATTATTCCTGAATTTTATCCGCTGGCTATTTGAGGATTACATTTTTATGCTTGTCAAAGCTTACTTTTATGCCACAGACACCACCAAGACAAATTCAGAGATATTTTACTATACCAAATCCGACTGGAAGGACATTGTCAAAAGTCAATTGACCGATCCGATAAAGAAAAATTACCGCAAAATGTACAACCTAGAGAAAATAAAGCACTCTGAGCTTATAGGCTATTGTAACAGATTTGAAACTTTTGGAGCCTATATGGGCCGTTTGTATCCAAAAAATATAAATAATGAATGTAGAATAATTAGTGGTTGTAGAGTCTATAATCCTTGCACTAATCGTTCTAATAACATTAATTATAGATTTATTGCATTGAACAATTGTCTAAAATGGATCATCAGTCGGAATCCAGGGCTGATTGGCTTTGGAACTCGTGGTCACATAGACATGCATTCTAAATACTCTAAGTTTTTAAAGCTTAATTACCTAAACCGTGGAACATGTGATCAGGTAACTGAGGAGGAAGAAATTTTCAAAAAATGGAACTTTTTAAAATTTGACATCAACAAATGTTTTGACTCGATTCAATCAAAAGAACTTCAGACTTATATAAGTCAATTGATCTATAAAGAATTGGGCTCTGAATATTGTTTTACCAATTTGCGCTGTGCTGTTTATCAAATAGACTTAGATTGTAAGCAGCTAAAGCAAAAATATGACACTTTAACTCTCAAGCATAGTCTTAAAGCTAAAGGTTTTGCCAATGGACTTGCAGATTATGTCAACTTACTTGAACATGATCATCAAAATAAATTCAGTAGTTTTAAACTTCGGAATTTCAGTAATAAAGGAGGCTGCATACATGTGCCTTTGTGGATTCAGGACAGAAATACCAACTATAAAAAACTAAATGATTTGCTTAAAAAATGTCTTGATCATGTCATTATAAAGATTCATGATGATTTATATGAAAGGATAAATGGTTTACTACAGGGTTCTATATGTTCTCGTAACTTGTGCGACTTGTATCTTGGAAAAATCGAAAACAAACTTTTTAGCTACGACAATTGCCCAAATGAAGTAATGAAATTAAACAGATCAAATGAGATAGTAATGCGAATAGTTGATGATTACATTGTGATTGCCTCGAATGTTGAAAGGATGCTAAGAATAAAAGAATTGCTAAAAAAAGAGCTTAATTTAAATGAAGCTAAGACTGTTTTGCACATCTATAAGAAGCCATTACTAAATGATAATAAATTATTGGTTACATATTCTGGCAACGAAGCAGATAACTCGCAGGTCTACAATTTTTTATCAAATTTTTCAGGCAATTACTTTTCTTGGTGTGGCTTTAATTTTGATGTAAATAATTTAGATGCTTATTTTAATTATGAAAAGTATTTTGTGAATTCCACAAGTCTAACAAGTCGTCTCAATTCTAATATAGATTATAAATATGCTTTTATCATGTTTAATTCAAAATTTTTGCGCCTGTTCAGCGCTAGTGCCAGTGTTATGGTAATAGATGGTGAAACAAATAGTTTACAAGGTATTTTGCGAAACTTTGCAGATTTTTTCGCATTAAGTGCCATTAGGTTTTGTGTTTTGTATAGATTTATGCCTACGCAATTGATAAATAATACCAAACTTCAAATAAAGATAATTTTGAATTTGTGCTATTGGATGAATAACAAGATAGGCTCTAAATTAAAACAATCTATTCAAGTTTATTTTTATTCTTCATTTAGTATGTTAAAATTTTTTTGCTTAAGAATTTATGTATTAATATTTCTTAAATTTAATTTGAACAAATTTAATAAATTGATTAGATTAATTAATGTTCATTTGAAAAAATTGAATTTCATTCGATGCATAAAAAATAATGCCGATTTATATTTTATGCAGCTTTGTCAGCTAATTGACCAGCAAACTCAAAAATTTTTTTGTTGTAGATTTGAATAATTTCAAAAAATTGGTTTCTTTTTTATAATGATATTTTTAAATAATAAAAATAATCTAAATTTAGGAATTTTTTGTTTATTAATTGAATGTTTAATGAATAAAATTATTCAAAAAAATTAAGATCAATCATATTCATATTTCATTTAAATATAGGTCTCTGATTTGATTTGATTGACTGTAAATTAATGCCAAAATAGTTTAATATCAGAATGAAAATAAGAAATTTATTGTTACAAATTTAACAAGGAATTGAATTTTAGTTATTAATTAAGGAAGTTATTATTAATTTTTAAATTGAGAAAATAATGTTAATCTAGCAATTTTATAATAAAACAGCTTAATTACCGTCTCTTTTTGGAACAAAATATCTTAAAATAAAGACCAAATTTGTTTTTAAATTAAAAATATAAAATGCAGTCAACTTAATTCATATTTCAAAGAATAATGGCTTAAAAGTAATGAATATATTGACCATATATTTTAAAAAAAATTTAATAATTGTTAATGTTTTTTCCTAGGAACTAATATCGAAACTTGGAATCAATTTGAATCCAACGTCCGTACAAATAATCATTTTGATGATATTGATGATCTGTTTGTAATTGATTCAAGATGTGTACTTATTAAAACTTTTAACAACCAATCCTATTAATTATTATTAATTAAAACTGCTTGATGTTTTTAAATTATTCATTTAATTATTAATTTATTAATTTGATTTCGAAGAAAAAAATTGAAATCTAATTTAATCTCATTTAAATATTCAGAAAATTTTTATACCCATTTTTAATGTTGATGTGAATTATTGTCTAACTTTTTATATAAAAAAATTATAAGAATTATAATTTATTTGTATTAAGCAAAAAATATTTTTCAAATATCAGTACCATATCAATTCGTTACGATAACTTACCAAAAAAGTCAAATTTTAAAAATTTAGAAAAATTAATTTTAATTTTAAAGAAACATGCAATAATCAAAAAAATAATCAAATTAGGCAAGCATAGAGCATTTTTAATGCTTATTAATAAAAATAATAATTTGCTCAATTTCAATGTCGTATAAAATAAATAAAATATATTAAATAATATACGAAAAATTGGAATATTTGATTTACAAAATCCAATTTCAAGATCCGTTTACAAGTTTGGATTTTGGTATAAATTGGAATCATTCATGGGAAGATATGTTTGTACAGTGAATAATCTCATAAAATAAAACTAATACAAAAAAAAAATGGTAAAAAAATTTACAATTATGATTTCAGAAAATTTAATTTTTAGCTGAATTAAGCTTTAGACCATTTACAGGAGCGGTCGAATTTGAACTCGACAGCGTTGTTTTCATTCCAGAAAGATAACTTTTTGTTTGACCATTTTGGCTGGTTGGAATTATTCCATTTGAAGCTGAATTTGTTGCAACAGATTGAATGATTGTTGAGGTCACTGAAGAAGTCGATTGAGTTGAAGTATTTACCGAACTAGTGGACGAATCCATATTTGTTATTTGTGAAAAACTTGTCTGCACATTAGTTTCTATTTTGGCATATTTTTTTATCCATCGGTGTTGCATTACACCCTCAAGAGATAATCTTTCATTAGGATTTTTTCTTAAAAGCTTTGAGATTAAGTCTGCTGCATCAGGTGACATGCTAGTTGGACATGTGTACTCAACGCGAGTTATTTTTTGATAAGTACCATCATAGCTGGCGGTTTCAAATGGAGGTTTTCCGACCAAAAGCTCATAACTCAAAACTCCTAATGACCAAAGGTCAACTTTTTCATCATGAGGTTTGTCATCTATCATCTCTGGTGGAAGATAGTCCAAGGTGCCGCAAATCGTTGTCCTACGAGATGATGGAGCATGCACTGACCAACCGAAATCAGCAATTTTCAAATCTCCATAAATGCCAAGAAGCAAATTTTCTGGTTTTATATCCCTGTGGATAACTTTTTTCGAGTGACAATAGTTTAATGCATCTGCTAGTTGGTATATATAAGTTGCCGCTTGCTGGTCATCAAATTTTCCAACTTGCTTAAGCAAATTATAAAGCTCTCCTTTTGGCGCATATTCCAATATCATATAGACCCTACTGTCGTCATAAAAATAGCCATATAGACGGAGTATATTGGGGTGTCTTAAGTGGGATTGAATTTCGATCTCTCGTCTCAATTGGTGTTCGCAACCAGCTTTTTGAACCTGATGCTTAAAGATCACTTTCAGAGCCACTATGTACAAGCTTTTTTTCTCTCTTGCCAAATAGACATTACCAAATTTTCCTTTTCCCAATGGTTTGCCTATTTCGAAATCATTTAAGCACCATTTTTTCCTATAAAAAATCAACCATAAGAATTAATTAAATTTTGTAAATTGAGTTTAGCATTTTTTTTTTATTTAAAAAAATGACCATGCCAAAAGAATTATTAAATGGAGGTTACATCGGTTTTTGAGATCCCGTACTAGATGAATCGTTTGTTCCACCGTTTTCTTTGTTTTCTTTGTTGCTTAATTGATTTGCTTTGTGCTGAATTTCCATGTTCAAAGAATGACTTGACTATGTGACCAATCGAGAACAGTGCACCTAAATGGCTTAAAATTCCAGCTCACAGTACAAATAATCACTAATTAATCTAAATTATTTATTATTTTAACTAAATTGGGAACTATTTAATGGATTTAGTGGTTATTGATTGCCAAAAAATCATTTTTGAAAAGAGTAAAATATTTGAGTAGTTTTTTTGGTGTTAGAATTTTGTGCTTTAATTCAAAAGCATAAATTATTCTTTTTAAAATTTTCAACTTTTGAATATAAGGTTTGCGCGTAGCTTGTTGCTGAGCGAACTAGCTAATAATATAATAAACTAGCAAGCTAACTCCTAAAGTATATGTGCTATTTTATATTTTTGAAAAAAATTTTAAAGCAAATCCATATGTTTTGCATATTGAAATTGAATGAAAGTTTTAGCAATCAAAACTATAGTAGATATTTTTCTCTAAGATTATAATGCTTGTTAATTTTTAATGAACAAGCAAAATTTAGACTTAATGCAGCGGTCTCATAGCAATAGTAGGAAAAATATTTCCTTTTGAATTCTGAATTCTTTAATTCAAGTATAACTCAAAAATCTCAAAGAGCAAATTTTTAATTTACTAAAGACTTGATATTTGGTTTGACGCCAAAATTTGATATCGCCTCTAAAAAATCACATGATATTCTATTACTTAATTTTAAGATGATAAATGAAAATAATAGCTTTTTTTTTTGTTTTAAAATGATCAATTCAAATTTAAAATCAGTACAAATAAAAGATTATGTAAATGATAAAAAGGAAAAGAAGACCCACACTGTAAATGAGATATAACTTAATTCCCAGTAATCAGTTAGATTATTGGGATTTTTACAAATATAAAAAATGAAATTAAAACTTTTTTAAGTATTACAGAATCCAAGTCGCGACTCAAAATGGTCAGCAATTTTATCTAGATAAACGCTACAAGGAATTTGAAGCTTTTCATCAAGAGGTAATTAATAGAATTATTGATGTCTAGAATAAAAGGCTAAATGTCTTTTATCAATCATGGCTTATTAATAAAATCATTATTTTAGTATATAATTTAATTAATATTTAATACATCATTAGCAAATAGAAAAAAGCTAATATTTATTTCCTCAAAAATTTTAAAAAAAGTTTGCTAAATCAAACAATTAAAAAAACTATTTTGTTAAATTTATTGCCTATTTAAATAAACATTATTTAATTAAAAAATGATTAAAGCCTTAGAATTTTGTAAACAAAATAAAAATTATAATATGATTAGATCATAATTGGAAATATATCTTATTTAATTTAGCTAAAAAAAAGTCAATATTTTGAACAATATAAAAATGAACTTGAGTTTCCCAAATCCCATTTTTACACGCCATCGCCCAAGACGTTTGAATCTAGGAGATTAAGTCTTGATTTTTACATGAAAGTAAATTACATTTTTCTAATATTGATGTGTATAATTTTCTTATAGAAGCTAATAGAACTGTATGGATCGGCTATTCCTTTTGAATTAGCTAAATTTCTTAATCTAGAACAAACTTCAGAACATGGTGAAGCAATTCAAAAGTTAGAAATATTTTTTAACCTTAATGCTATCATTTAAATATCTTATTTGTAATTTAATTAGCCAAAAGAACAATCCTCAAGAAACCATAAACATGCCTCAAATTAGTGTAAAAAATTTAACAGCAGAACAAATATGCTACGTCTTATCCAAAGCTGAGCTAAAAGAAGATATCATTTTATCAGGATTTATTAAAGCTTTTTATTAATGGTTAAATTAAAATTAAAGTCAAAATAAAAAATCAACAAAAAAGTAATAAAATGATCACTTTTTTTTTAATGGCTCTAATTTTTCGACTCGTAAAGTAAGTTCTTGAATTTTGGAATTTTTATTTGTAATTAAAGTTTCCATCCGCTTTATTTTCTCTTTAAGTAACCGAACTTCTTCTTCTTTCTCAATTATCAGTTTTTTTTGGTCATCTAGTTCGAGTTTGGCAGCGGTTAGGTTAACTTCGCTAATAGATGGACTTAGTCGATATGGGTTTCTTGGTAATTTTGGCAAAGAAGGTGGCTTTGGTAGCGATTGATTCGGCTCATTTGGAGACCTGTTTGGCAAGCTTTTTACTTTATCTGATTTAATAACTCTCTCGGCCTGCTTTTTTTGCCAAAGAAAATCATAATCATTCTGATGTATTAGTTTTGGACTCTCTTTCATAATACTATTGCGGATGTTGTATTTGACCCATGCAGATTCGTCTTGTAAGGGAGGACGAGTGACCAATGGCATGTTAACTGGCGGAATCATGTTTGTATTAGCTCCAAACAAAGTCAAACTAGCTCGCAAATTGTACAAAAAAACTGGTGCTATTCCTGTTTTGCAAATACTTAACTGTGTAATTACATGCTTTGGAACATTCATTCCAATCACACTCAAGACTTTTTTGTTCAACATACTTAATAAAAGGAAACAATTAATATCAAAAACTTTGCATAGTATTTTTAAATTAGAGAATAGCATACTTCCACTGAGATTGCCTTTCTTTTACATCGTGCCATTCGTGATACTCCCTTAGATCAACCAAATCTGCAAAATAATATTTGACTATTTCTGCTGTTAAAAGGCCATCTGCAAAGTCTTTTTCAACATTTGTTCTTGCTTTCGATAGTGGTAGTCGATCGAGCCATTCGAAGAGACTTGCCAACTGTATCGGCTCAATGGAAAGGTTTGTCCACACAAAAGCCATGCATCAGGCTGTTTAAAAATCTAAAAAAAAAGACTTCTAAATTTTTAATTCATGTTACAAATATAAATTTTAAATATTAAAGCTTTAAAGGATTATTAATTAAGACAAGTTTATATAAATTAACACAAACGACTTAAAAGCACAATTTCCAAGCAACAAAATTCACAGAAATTTACTCAAAAAGCAATGTTTTCCTTTTGAAAAGAAATACCAATCAGTTTTACAGTGATTAAAAATAAACTCTTTTAATCAAATAGTGTAATTTTTTAAAAATAAGTTTAAAATTAAATTTGAACAAAAAATCAATAAGTTTGTTTCAATTCTATCTTTTTTTTAAGGTAACTAAAAATTTCCTTGTCCAAAATAATGGAACTATTTTTATAAATAGAGTAATCTGATCCAAGTTTAGCAATCAAATCATATTAAATGCGGCTTTTTTTAATTAAATTTTTATAATTTAAATGAAAATATTTAAAAATAAATGCTGTTCTAAAGAAAAATTTTCGTCATGTAGGACTTCTTTAATTTCATAGATCGAATTCAACCATGTTCTCTCAAGTGCACTTTGCTTACTTCATAAATAAAATTACCTGTTTTAATTTTAAATAAAAATATTATTTTAAGTTTAAATTGTAACTATTTCTAAAAAAAAAATTTTCTCTTAGAAGCTCTAAAACCTATCTTAGTGTTATTTTATCCAGAAAAAAGAAATTTACTATTAATCGCTGTTAAATAAGTGGATTCAATTTTTGTTTATGTTTTTATTTTTGTGAAGAGAATTATTGATTAGCAACCTTATATGCAACAATATAAAATAAAAGGTTTTTAAAAGTTGTTTGAAAAGCTCTAAAATGGTTTTTTTAAGTTAGTTCTGGTAATTATTTTTCCCTATAAATGTTGACATTTGTTTTGTTTTCATACTTAATCTTTAAGCAGATCCTAATTATTCTATTTAATTAAACGCGAATTAAAAATAAAAAATTTAAATGTATATAAAACACTTTAGCAAGGGAATTAATTGTAATCGAACTACTTATAAAGTAATTGATTTGCAATTTTGATAAGGAAAAAACAAAAACAAAAAATCGGATATCTTAAATATTTTTATTTATATCATTTTTTAAATTCTTTTCGAAAATATTTTATCCAGAAAATGTATATTACTTTAATGGTTATTATTCATATATTTAAAATTAATAGCTTATTAACAACTTGTCCTTAACTTATTTCTTTAAAAAATCTACATGGTACTCTAATTTATATATTAAAAATAAATTTTAAAAAATTAAAGCTTAATTTCAAAGATTTGAATGTATTTAGAAATCAAATGTAAACAAACTATCAAATCGAAATCTTAACACTCAAACACAAGAGAAGTTTTCTCGGTCCTTTATACTATATCTCTTATTTGTATTTGGTTAAATAAATGTAATCATTTTTTATCATTATTTTAATTATTTCAATATTCATAAAAAATCTCTACATTCATAAATTAAAGATGAAAAATTAGTTTTCTGTTTAAAAATAGCCAAATGTTCTTTTATAATTAAATAAAAACAAGAAAGCTAAATAAAATGGGGACCTTCTAAGGCTTTAGGCATTCATGATTTTAGAACAGTCGGTATTTTTTAAAACGAAATGTTTAGATTTTTATTCTTTTTATATGCCTTCTGTTTTTTTAAATGATATTTAAATTTCTTATCACTTATTGAGTCTAAAAATATTATATTAAAATTTTGGATTAAAAAATCTATAATAGACAATCACAGACACTTCTTCGAATAGAATAGAATAGAATAATTTTTATTTTATTTTTTTTACATTAAGCCAATTATAAATACATCCTTTAGAATGAAAAGCTATTATAAAATTAAAATTGCATAATTGCTACATTCAGTCACAAATTAACAATAATTCTTTTCTAAAATGAAAAAATTTAAAAAATTCAATTCGAATGAAAATTTTCTAGAAGAAATAAAACTTTTCTCTGGTGACAAAAACCCTAAAGTGAGCAAATCGATCAATTGTGTCTATATTGGAAATTTAGAAACTACAAATGTTAATAATGATGAATTAAATAAATTAATAAATATATTTGTGAATTCAAGTCCAGATACTAAAAACAGTAAGATTAATTCGATTAAAGTATACAAAGACTGTATATACATTTATTTCGATAACAAAAATGATGCTCTTAATGCTGTAAAATTCTTTGACAATTATACCTTTAAAAATTCAAAATTTGAATCGTTTTTGATCAATTCGGTTGAAAAAACCAATCTTGACCAAAGCCAAAACACAAACTGTGAATACGAATGTAAAAATATTTTTTGGAATGAATCAATTGAATGCGAAATTTTAGTCTCCAATAGACTACTTAAGTATATAATTACATAAAATTGAGGATATTTTAATTAAATTTTGGGAAAAAAGAAAGTATGCTGACACCATCAATGAAAGATTGCAAAAGACGTTCTTTGGTTTGAATACTTTTATCAAGTACTCTAGCAATGATGCCAATCAAGAGCAGCCTTTGACCAAAGAAATAATTAAAGACGCTTTTAATCGTAACCTACTCTTTTTGGTAACCATCAATCAATCTAATGAAAAATACAATTCATTAAATTTAATCATTTTTAATAAATGGAGATTTTTAAAAAACGAAAAAAATACTTTTGTGATAAAAGGTATACTTTTTTCAAATTCGATTAACACCTTAAAAACAAATATAACTTTTTTCAAATATTGAATTTAAAAATTAAATTTGACTTATAATCATTTAAAATTAATTAATTGAGTGAAAACTTAAAAATTACTTAAGTAATTAGCTCTTAAGATATGGCAATTATAAGAAAATTCTTATTACCTAGATTAACCTACTGCATTAAATTAATTAATTTTAGAAAATAAGTCGGTATATTGTCACAATATATATAATTTTTTTGAATAATTAATCGAATTATTAAATATTATTTTTGATAATTTTTAAGAAAATAAGAACATACCATCGAATAAAGCATTTGATATTCTAAGATCAGATTACCGCGACTATCTTGACAATATCAAGGACTTTTTTTTGAAATCGAAAAATGATTCTTTTGGAAAAAAATCGGATCCAAGCATCCCAGAATCGGATACAGACTTAAATGCTTGCAATGATAAAAAACTTTTTGAACTAGTAATAAATAAAATGAAAGATTTGCCAACAATTGGTAATGAAGATATCGATTTTTTAATAAGTTACCTAAATAATCAAAAGAAAAAGCTTTTATCGAGCTCGAAAACAAATTCAAGATTTCAAGACACTAAAAATGAAAATACACATTCGAATATACAATCAAATGTACCACAAGTTGTCCATACAGTTAATCAGAATGTACATCCTATTTTGCACCCACAACCAATATCAAACATGTTTCCTCAGCCTGTTTTTTTTCCAAATCCTCATCTACAACAGCCTTTAAACTTTGTCCCACCACAAACAAATTCAAACAATTCTTTAAATCAGATACCTGCTTTAATGTCTTTAAATCAGCCACAAGTTCCAGCTTTAATGACCCTGAGGCCTAATTTTAGATCACCAGGTCAAAATTCTAATTTTTACAATCAAAAGCGTCATTAATTGAATTGAATTTTATTGCTAAGTAAGCATTTTTTTATCATCAAAAACAAATAATTTCAATAAAAATTTATATTAAATTAGAGTTTTATTTAGTAATTTAATAAATAGCTAATTATTTAAAATTTATATTTTATTTCTTAAAAACTATGATTATTTTGAAAGAAACTAGTTAAAATCAGATAATTTTTGATATTTTCATATAATTTTATCTAATAAGTACTCATTATTTCCAAAGAAAGCTTAATTAATAAATATCAACTTGAAACTATTTATTTTTTGATTAGCTATATGTCCCAGATTATATATTATAACAAATGCTACAGGATTTCTGGCGTATTAACCTTTATAAAATCTTTATCATTCAAAATTTTATATTTATCATGTTACAAATTTATTGTGTGACAACTATTTAATTAGTACTTTTTTAATTCATTTCTAAAATAAATTGATTACTATTTAATAAATCTATTTTAAATACACTAATTAACAATTGAATTCAAATAGATAATAAAAGCGTAAAATTTAAGGTAATTTTTATTTTTATTAATTCATTAATTGAAAAAATTTTAGATTTATAATAGATTAAAATACATTATTAAGCAAGTTACGATCAATCTAATTTTTATTGTAGTATTTTTACTTTGAGGTCGTTATTTATTTAAATGAATAGATTAACTATCTAATTATGATTAAAATTTTATCATACGTGTTTTAAAAGCGCTTCATTAATAATTTATTATTTGAAAGTGTAATTAAAAATTTAATTTTGAATAAAAATTGCCTAAGAAATGATTATCGATTCATTTTTAGATTATTAAAAATTTCAGGGCTTTAAGAATTTACATTTAAACTCATTTATTTAAAAAAATAGGATTTTAAAAGATTTGTATATTTTTATTTTTTATTTATTAAATTCTTGATTGAATGATAGCTATAATTTAAAATAATGGTCTTTTAATTTAGATTAAGTTATGTCTTATTTAAATTAAGACTAAAAAAACACCTTCTCACTGAGACTCATTTTGCCTTTTTTAAAAGTTAAAAAAAAATAATTTTAAATTATTGCGGTAAAAATGGAAAAACACTCAATTTAATCATTAAAAATAAGAATATCTAAAATAGTGATACTTTATCAATATAATATAATATTAATCATTGATTAAATCGAATCATATTTATATTTCATTGTTAATGTCTTAGGCAAAGCTTTAATTTAAATAAATTATTCAATAAAGAATTCAAAAAATTCTCATTACATCAATAGATATCTAATTAAATTATTATTTGAATCTAGATAAATAATTTTTTAATTTAATGTTTAGAAATTTATTTTTTATTTGTTAAATAATAGGCAAAACGAATTAAATAAAATCACGAATTTCAAAATATATAAGTTAAAATCAATTTAAAATAAAAGTTTTGACGTGTATACATAAAAATTATTATTTTTCTTTAAAATTATTTGTCCATTTATAATTGATTTAATATCTTAAAAAAATGATTTTTTTTGCTATAATTTTTTATTTTTCTAATTAAAATTACAAGTTTAAGTATAATTAAATTTTTATTATTCATTTGTTAAAGGCCGATATTTCATGTCTCTAATAATTTTGACTCTAATTAGTCGGACCGAGTATTTTAGACTTATTTTTTAATTAAAAAATTTTAATTGTTAAAAATTTTATAAAAAACCCGGACATATTGTTAGGAACTAATTTTTCTAATTTTCTTATCTAAATCAAAATCAACATTCATTTAAAAATTTTATTGTAAGTAAGCCGATTTGTAGCAATTATTTTAGGCAAAATTTGATACTCATCTGATCATAAGCAAGATATTTGAGTATAATATTTATATAATATTTATTTTAAGGTTCGAAAGCTTTCATCGTTCTATCTAAAGCTTATGTGAAATATTCGTTTGTTATGGAACGTGTGTTTTGAGTTTTAATTTTAAAACCAAAACTCATAAGTTAATTTTAAAATAAATTTTAATAAATAGACAAAAAGTATATAATTTAGTAGGATTAAAAATAGGTAGTGAAGGGTTTTGGTAACTATTTCCGAAAATTAAACAAAATGTTTTTACAATAAAAATGCATCAATTGTTTTTAAAGTAATTGAGGCCTTTTTTTCTTCTCAAATCATAATTTTTAAATTTAGTAATAATGATAAAATTATACTTTTAAATTTATCCTATGTTTGTTTTAAAATCATTATGTCGTCAATAAAATTTCTTCCATTATAATTTATATAACCATTTCACGAGCACTTTAAAAAACATGAATACAAATTTCAGAAATTCTGTATATTATGTGTAGCACCATGAATATTTTCAATTAAAAAAAATATTTTTCCATGCAAAAAAAATTTAAAGTATTTGGAAAATTGACATGAAAAATAGTTGTTACTTTTTTCTATCAAAATAATTATTTAATTTTGCCCAATGGTCCAAGTGTGATAAAAGTTACAGTAAAATGGCTAGAAAATTACTTAGTCTATCTAATTTTGACCAAAAATTATCTCGCCGTAGACAACTTTCAAAATAAGTTGAGCACATGACGCATTTAATTTTCTCTTTTCTCTTAATTAAATCCATTAAGGATAAATACAGGTCGTTTGTTGTATTAAGAATTCATTTTAAAAATATTTAGATTTGCCAAAGAATGGTTATTTCATCAAATGAGACAGTTTTGTACGAGTATCCACTCAAGTTAATTGAAATTGAGGAATTTTTGTATAATTCAGACGATCTTCTTTGGAGAAATGTATCCAAAACACATAAAGGAATACTTAAAATTATGAAAAGATTAAACCAAGAGGACCAGAATGTGGCTAGTATACGTCTTTCTGACTTTAGTGACGACAACTTTTATACCAATTCGTCCAAGATTCCAAGAAATCTAACAGACACTACTCAGATTACACTTGTATTCACCGAATCCGAATTATACAAACAACACTTCGAAAAAACTCACTTAAAGCTAATAAACAACATGATTGTTATGGACAAGTATGCACTCGGAGTGATTTAGAGCACTTTTATTCAATTAATAATTCATATAAACAAAATTAAAATTATTTTTTTAAGCCAAATTAATTTGTTTACGGAACGAGAAGCGAGAAACTTTTACGAATTATTGTCAATATCAAAGAGATGGTTGTTCCATGGAAGCTTGAAATTGAATACTTCGAGCTTTAATAAAGACAAAAAGAGAAAAAGTGTTTTTAATAAATTTTCGATTTACAACAAGAATCATGACCATAAACTAACACCTCAAACAAGTACTTAAATTAATTAGTATTAAAATTATTTATAAAAAAATAAAACATTTTTTAAAGTGGATGTTTTGCTTATTCTAAACACAAGTCATAGCTTTGTTCGAGAGCAAATTACCAAGGGATTTAAGAAATTAATCAAAAGTTTTAAAACACATAATAAAGCTGTTTTTGAGGTAAGATTAATTGATTATTTTAATTAGATTAATAGAAATTTTTATGATTTAATTTAAAAAAGATCGATTTTTCGAAATCTCTGAACATTTTTTACACACAAAAACTTGCGAGACTAGACTCACCATTTCAGAGTTATGAGGCCATGAATTCCAAAATTGTCTTCAAAACCTGTCCTTCTCACATTTCAGCATTACTAAACCAAAGTCAGCAAAGTTTATCCAGTCTGTCCTCTATTAACAGACAAAAAGGACTAAGTGTTTTCGTGAGCAAGATAAAAAATGTCATGGCTCAAAAAGTAATTTGAATTTTTTTAATCATAGGTGATTTAAGATTTGAAAGGGAATTGACTATTTGTCAAATATTTAGGTCGAAATTCAAAGATTTAATCAAATTTTAAATGCTTGGATAATTTTTATATCATAAATCTGATCAAATAATTTTATTAAAAAAGGTTAACAAAGTTTCCAACCCTAGCTCGACAACTCTTACTCAATTTTCACTAGATATTTTGCCCCATCTACTTTGTTTTCTGGACGACAACAAAACTCAATGTAATTACATATCATATAGTAAGTAGCCAGAAAAATTTAAATTTAGATTAAGAAATCAAAAATTTGTCTCTTTAAGATGACGAAAAATTTTTATCATTTCATAATGAATCAAATGACAATGAAATTATAAGAAGATCAAAACCCGAAATTGAAAAGGAAGCTAATTTGGTTGGTAGCATTAACAGCTCAAGTTCCGAATGGTCATCATCAACCAATTCATCATTTACTGGCTTCCATAGTTCAAAATCTTGGGACTGTTTAACAGATAGATATTTATCAACAAATGAGACAGACAATGAAAACGATTTAGAGACAAAGATTACGGAAAATTCTCGATTTAAGTCAAAGAGTCTGTATCTTAAAAACATGGCCTTAAATGGTAAATCAAAGATGCTTAAGTCTACAAATGACTTTACCTCTATTTCAAATTTATCAGTGCCTTCATTTTCTAATTTTATTAGTGTTAAGAAAAGTAGATCAGATTTTGAAGAAAAATACCAAGAAAACAAACATCTTTTAGGAGAAGAAATTGGAGGGCCTACTGATCCAGCTAGTTCAAATTTGTCTCCGATTCGATTCGAGATAAGCGATTTTAAGCAGACAAATAACTACCAAAAAGAAAATCCTTTAAAATTAAGCCAAAATGAAAAAGGTGAACAGTTTATTAACCGGCATCCAGCACTGGTAAGAAGCTATTTGAGGTCCAAATCAGCTGATTTGTTTAGTGACAGACCAAATGAAAAGAAAACCATACTCAAATCTAAAATTGAACTATGTCCCATTAATTTTAGTTGTAATGAATTAGATGAAACTACAAAGAAGAATACTCTACTTAATAGTAAAGTATATCAATGCCACAATTCGCGAAAAAATGAGCTCTTTTTGCCAAAGAAAGGAATGCCAGAACTCAAACCAAAAATGTTTCGGCAAAATAGTCAAAGAATTTTCCAATCATCAGAGGACTTAGAGACTAAAGGTGGAAAAAGATCAACAACCAAAACATGCACTTATTCAAGATGTTGTTCTAGACAAAAATCCAAGAAGTCATGTTCACCTCCACCACCTATTTTTGTGTCACCTACGGGACTTTTACCGCCTCCAATAAATCAATACACAATTGAAAATAAAGAAAATTTAGACAATAAAAGAAGATTCAACGAGATAAGAAACAAATTTGAGATTGTGAGTCTTATGAATCTGACTCATGCTGGTAAAAATGGAAAAAAAAATTTTATCATTAAAAATTGTTATAATCAATCATGTTTAAAAGAGAACTCTTCTCTGTAAATTGAAATTTTAGTTCTTTCAATTTTTTTTTTGAAAAATTATGTCCTTATTTTGTAAATTTTCGTTTTAAAAACTTGGATTATTTTTAGATAAATTGAATATTAAAATTTTATTATGTTTTTATTAGCTAATTTTTAAGTAAACTATTAAAATTAAAAAAATTTTGCAAAATTTAAAAAATATACCTACAATTAATTAAATAAATATCTGGACTTTTCCATGTCTGTGTAAGTCTACATTTTAAATATGAAGAAGCTGTAAGGGTACATTTAGTAAAAAGGATGTTAATTCTCTCGAAAGATGTTAATACAGTAAAGAGCTCAGAAAAAATGAGCCACTAATTAGTCGCTTTAGTCAGAAATTGGAGCCACGAAGTTCTACTTTTAGACTTGTGTCTAGCGAATTAATTAACTAGGCTGGGTTATACCTCCTCAGCCTCAACAAACTGCTTACAGAGGACCAACTCGTTACGAACAAGTTTGTAATACAAATAGAGTTAACTAAAAGAATGGTTAACATCCAGAAATAAAAGAACTTTAATTAGTCAATCTATTCAAATAAAGATACGATATTTTCAAGAGAAGTGTAAAGAGGTCGACGATGATATACATTCATTCCCAAATATAATAATCCTTTAACATGCAAATTTGATTAATAAGATGTCCATTTTTCCACCCAAACACATCGTATTATCCAGACTCGACTGTACATTAAAAAGATAATTAAATATATGGGTTCCTATTAGTTATGCTTCCTACACAAACTTAAAATATAAATTTCTGGTTTTTCTACGAAATAGTCTAGTTGGACTAATTGAAGGTATAAAGAAAATTAAATGTCTATTAATGTTATGGTAAAAGCCGCCAAATACTGATATTTCTACTAAAGTGTCCCAAGTAAGAAACCTTAGAGAGACAGCATTAAAAATCTGATATTTGGATTCAATTACTAAAATTATACCGTGTTTTTTGGTTCGATTATGCTGAACCAGTTAATAAAACAATCAAACTAATAAAAAATCAATATTTCAAGTATTTTTTTCTTTGTTTTTGGTGAAGTACCAAATGCATGGTTCAAAAAATTTTTTTTTATTTTAGTCTTAAAATTAGGTCTTGATAATCCATAAGAATTTCAGAGTTTTCGAATGAGGAAAAACGGTATATATATATAAGATTTTTTTTCAGTTTATATTTCAAAAATATAAATATAGGCTAAATAGAGTCAAAATTATAATACTCCGGTAAAATTAATGGATTGATTAATCACATTGAATGAGTTCTGTACAATTGATTCAATATTCAGGAAGACTCGATAAGATAGAAATGATAACGAACCTAGAAAAAAAACATTTACCATGATTTATCTGCTAAAAACAAAAGATAACAAAAGCATTAAATTAAAACCGAGCTTAAATAGTCATAAAATGCTTTACTATTTAAAAAAACATATTAGCTGAAAATATACTGACATTTAAAAATTGCAATACAAACAATAAATATATTAATATATTTCATTTAATAGTTAAAAACGATCCTAAAACTTTTTTCAACTTTGATTATTAAAATTATTTTTAAATATTAAATACAATCAAGAAATTGTTTTAGTATTTTATGCCTAAATATCAAATTTATTAGCATAACTCTAAAAGAATAAAAACTAAAAATGATTCAGTGTGGACGCCTTTATTTAATGATAACTTGAATTTGTAAAAATAATATAAACAATAAAAATGATAAGAATCATAAGAAATGATTTTGAATTCAGGATTAAACGAATAATTAAAAATATCTGGTTCGATCCAAAAGTATCTTCTTTATTGAAAACTTTAAAATATTATTTTAAAAAATTGATTCATTTTTTTGATTTTAAATACTAATAATCTAACAATTTTTTAAAACTAGATCATTTAAGAAATTCAGGTATTGCTAAAAATTTTAAAAATAAACTTATAATTTTTAAAAAAAAATTTAAACCAGAGTCTAAGCAAGTTAAGTCTAATTTTTATTAAAGCATATTGATTCACAATCCATTAAAATGTTTAAAAAATAAATTATGCATTATTTAAAGAGTTGATAAAAAATAAAAATCTTTCTAAAAGAAATCAAAGGTGGACCAAATAAAAGGTCAATTTCTTTTATAAGATTTGTTTTTGATGTTATAAAATATTGCTAAATAGAATTATGTCTTTAATCAGTTATCTAAATTATCCCGTAAATAGAACTAATCTTAGCATTTCATAATTTTAAATTTTCAATTTTTAATCTAATAGAACAATTAGAACTAAAAAATAAAAATGAAATAAAGTAATTAAAATACTTGATTTTAAAATGAATTTTAAATACTATAATATAACTTTATTTTTTAATATTTTATTGTCATTTAACTCAACTCTTAATCTATGTTTCATATTTTAGATCGTATAAGTTTTTATTTTGTCAAAATTAAATTTAAATCCATTTTTTTTTTCATTTGTAAAAGGATTTTAAAATGCTTATTTTTAATTTCTAAAATTTAATTAAATATTTCTTCACGAATATTTTGTTTTGCTATTTAATGTTAACTTGTACACAAATTTCAAACAAGACGTTATGGGTGAGTTTTTGAACGAAAATTATTTTTATTTGGGCTTACCTGTATTTAGTAAATTAGATAAATTTAGTTAGTAAACACATAGCTTAAAAATATTCACAAATACCCTTAAAATCTAGCTATCGAATAGCGAAATTTATAACTGTGTAGATAGATAAGCGGACTCTTTGAATTTTGTTTGCCATGTCCAGAAAAAGTAAAGAGGTGATTTTGAACTAAAGCTACAAGATTTACTAAGTCCGAATGTAAATAATTTTTATGATTTTGGTTCAGCGTAGATAAACTAATTTGCAGTCAGAAGTGAATATGAAAAAATAATTTGTTTTTCCTTATAAATATAGATTTAATAAAAGTTGTGTTTGTTTGAAAAGTTTGTTTTGTTCACATAAGCAATTTTAGCTAATGAACCTACCGTAATATAGAAAAAAATCAAGTGATATCTTTATAATTAAATTAAATATCAAGTTTTAACTGTTATGAGCCAAGTAAATCCTACGTTTTTATTTATATTTTATATCAGTAAATAAGATTTTTTTTAATTTTATTAAATAATTTTTTATAATCGTAATCTTAAAAAGTTTGAGTCAAATAAAGTTGATGTTTAAGTAAGAGTGATATCAGATAATTTTGAAAACTAATTTTTGATTACTAATCTTATTAACAAAATTTAAAATACTGTAAAATTTTAATCATCTGTAAAGATATAGAATAATTTTTTCTAATTTAAGACCAAATGTCTATATTACATAATTTTAAACATTAGTAATATTTTTGGTTCATTTTTTAAGATTAAAAAAAAATCAAATACAAGTCAAATAGAAGTGAATCAGGTAGAATTTAAACAAAAATAAAATACTCTTTTACATTTTTCTTAATTAGTAAACAAAATGTTTTTGACTGAGTCTAAAAATTTTTGAATTTTGAAATTTAGAATACTTAAATAAAGCGAATTTTTTCGAAAGTAAATAAGAAAAAAGATTCAATATTTGACCAAGAAGCTTTGAACATTCCAAAAAATGCTAACTTGACCTTAATATCAGTTATCAGAAATACGAGTTTTTACAAATATCGTAAATATGTATGATCTAATTAGAAGATTTTAAATATTTTAAGCCTCAAGAATATTTTCAAATTACTTATAAGATAAGATAAGATTCAGTCGGCAAACTTGTAAAACATCATTTATTTAAAAATAAAAGATTAAGCATATTTAATTTAATTGTATTAAAATTTTTATTCATTTCGAGCAAGATTAATTTAATTTTTGTTTAAAAAATATCTAAAATTAATTCTATTATAAAATATTAAAAATATTTTGAGAATTTGAAGATGAGTGATAAATATTAAAATTTAGACAAAAAGTTTTTAAATTTCGATTTTAAATTTTTTTATCAAACCGAGCTAAAAATGCTTTATAGCAAATTAGTCATTTATTATTTAGAACTACAATAAAATAAAAATGGCCTAAAACGAAAAATATAGGTGTTTAATTTAGAAATAGCGGAAAGATCTTAAATAAATGGCCTAAAAGCTAAAATACATGTTAAGTATTCATAAAAAACTCAATTAAATATTTGAAATTAATTTGAAGTTAAATTTCAGCACTAGATTAAATAATTCATAAATTTTCTTTATTTAAGAATAGTTTTAAATTGTCATGTTTTGATAACAGTTATAAACCTGAGCCAAAAAACCAACTTTTCTAAATTAATGGATTTTGTTAATCCCTTGATGATAAAAAATTTTCAAATTCAATTTGTCTACAAATATCAGGTCAAAAATTGAATTTATATGTATATATATATTTTTTTTAATTTTAAATTAAAATTTCTTATCATTTTTTTTTATCGAATCTGTTTATTTTATCACTAAAAATTTTTTTGATTAGATTTTCTTATTTTTTAAATATGTCGCCAAACTAAATAAGATATCTCTTAAGAAAAAATTATCTTATTTTGTAAATCATTTGAATATATGAATTTGTTAGCATCAAGTAGCTTTGCTTAATAGAAAATATGATCTTACTTGAGTAATATTACCCGATATATCCATCTAATGTTGATTTTTTAAGGTGTTTTTGATTGTATATTTTTTATTTTTCCTATTTCAAAGTTAATATGCTTATTCTAAAAGGTATTCCCATATCTATTTTCAATAAAAATAAATTTGGTTTTAAAATTCAATAATTTAGCATGTGACCATTAAACTCAATTGATTTTTATCTTAATTACCTATTTAAAATGCGCATTTTTTCATACAAATAATCTAAAACAGGAGCAGAATGACCTATATTTATTACTTATAGATATAGTTTTTTTTTAAGCTTAATAAATATAATATACCAACTTTTTGAAAAATATATAAGCGTCTTAGGTAAAAATTTGAATATTAACAAGATTTTTAAAAAATGGTCAATTTTCAATTAAAATTAGATTACGGATAAGTTTATGATAGACAATTTATTTAAATCCTTTTAATTCAAACATCAATTTTTTGGACTTAAACTAAATTCACTCGTTGATACAATATGTTTTTCTTATAAAGCTTTGAGGTCTAGTCTTTATGCAATTGATGATTCATCAATGGGAGCTGGTACACGTTTAGGAGTTTTGCTGTCTATTTAAATTTTTGAAAATTTAATTTTAAAAATTATCAGTGAATAAACATGGTCAAACTAGACTTAAAAATTTTTCTATTTTATTATATTGTAGTAATTATCTTTTAATTTAAATATAAATAAAAATAAATATGAACGATTAGTTAACTAATAAGCGCAAAAAATTAATCATTTTAATAGAGATGATGACTCTTGAATTGTGCAATAGATTTAAAATTACGTTTAACTCATTAATATAAATGAATATTAATCTTATTCAAAATATTTTTCAAATAATTCATAAAAACTGGTCAATCTAAAGGAAAAAGAGTTTTTGTCGTATTGAATGGGTATTGTTAGAGAAGAGTCAATTTTTAGTAAACAATTTACTAATGATTGTAGAAGTTTAACTCTTGAAATTACGAGACCTCGTAGAATACTCAAGGATTATAAAATCCCAAGCATTTTGGTCCAAAAAATTTTTTAATTTTCCAACTATTTTAGATTTAATAGAGATTATAAATAGCAATAAATATATGTATAAATTTGTGAGAAGCTTTAAAAAAAAGCCTCTAAATGAGGACAAAAAAGAAGAGTTTAATAAAGATCAATCGAATGTTAATACTAGTTCAAATCTGTCAAGCGAAAATGAGCAAAAAAAAGATCGAAATGATAGCAAAAAGCCTTTATCGTCAATAAAACCGAATAGTGGTCATGAATCGTTTGTAAATAGCAAAATGAATAGCCAGAGTAGGTCTATACAGATAAATTTAATTTTCTTTTTTCTATTTTTAATTCAAATATCTAGGCGTCAAGAGATCATATAGCCATCAAAAGGTAAGTACATTTAATTTAAAATCAAGCACTAATGAACACCTATTTTTCAAAGTCATGCTATTAAATCAATTAAATTTTAAATAATCGCCTTAAGCTCGATTTCGATTGTCATTCGAAAAATGTTCTGCACTCATTGATTCTATTCATTTAGTGTATAAATTATTCTTAATTGATTTTTATTTCTCTTAGTAAAAATTTTAAATTAAGTATGAATGTCACTCGCAAAAATTAAAACAATCTCAAATTTCTATAAGTTAATAAAGAGATAAAATTTTAGAAAAGAAATTGTTTTATTTTAGATTCATCTAAAATTGTTTTTTTTTCACCTTGATTAGAATCTTGTTATAGAAAAAGATAAAAGTTAAATTTGGCAAACATTAAGCCAATATTTACAATTTACTTTTTAATATTTTTAAATAGTTCAGAATTCATTAACTTCTCCATTAATTTTCGACAATGTTTAAAATAAAAACAAAAATCTTAAGGACTTTAAACATTAATATTCTCTTGTTATTTTTTTAACCGGAAAAATAAAACATTATTTCATTAATGAGTGTTATTTTTTTGGTTCATTTTAGAGAGTCAATATTTTTATTTTGCAATCTTGAATCACATTTTTTGGTATGTGACCCAAGGCTTAATTAAATTAGTCATACTATATGACTAATGACTGGCAATGATAAAATGATTAAAAGATAATTTTTAATAGTTTCAAAGCTGAATATTTGATAGAGATTGTAATTAAAACATATAGGCGAATCTTCAATTATATATGGCTTGTTTTGTCTAATGATTAGAAAGCTAATTGAAAATTTATTTCCCCGTGTCTTTTGGCATTTTTTTTATAAAAACTAAAATCGTTTATTCAAAAACATTCAAGTATAACTAATGGTTTGACACATTGATTCACCTTTTAAAAAAGATAAGATAATAAATAGTTAGATGAATTGGAAAGGTATTCGATTTCGATCTCTAAAACATTTAGGCATCTATGAATTAAATGGATCTTTGGATTTTTTATTAATTCAGAATTAAATATTTTTAAACTTAATCTCAAAATAAGATTTACATATTTTAATTATATCTTAAATTCTTTTCGTTTTAATTTAATTGTCCATACGGCTGAAAATTTAAATAACTAAATCATAATAAAATTATTTAATATTCCAAGGTTGTGCTATAAATACAATTAGTGTATTAAGTTAATTTGTAGTCAAGCGCGGTTTGAGCCCTTACAATTCATTTAGAGTCTCAGTTACCTGTCTTGTCATAAAATTTAAGTGGATCAAATTTAAATATGCCGAATCAGCAGATTTAAATGAATCCTTTTAAAATTTTTTATAATAAAGGCTTTTAGTAAAAAATTCTTAGAAATCGTGCTTTCAATTGAGCTAATATGTCACTTTATCCATTAAGAAATTTATAGAAGAAAATCTTTTTATTGTATATGATTGTATTTTGAAGCAAATAACCTTTCAATTGGTTTCTTAACTCTTTTATCAAAATTTAAGTGTCATTGTTCAAACTAAATGATTGTCTGCTACATCTCGGGAGTAGATCTTCACTAGAGCCTCTTTTAAGTAGTCTAAATAATATCTCATATTTACTTAAGATTTAATCGCTACAAAAATTAATGAACTTAAATAAAAATACTCGAGTTTTTTTTTCTATTAAAAAAGTGCTATTAGTAGTTATGCAGATTTTGAGAATTTGTTGTAGGTCTTATTTTTTTTATTTAAAACTATAAAAAAATAAATGCTTTATCTTTAAGAATTTTATTTATAATGAGATTGTGTTCGTAATTGATTAAAATTTTACTTGTGTTCTAGATAAGGAAATTCGACTGATTTGAATGTGCAAAATTAGTATTTTCAATTTTTATAATTTCAATTTTTGATATTTAATTTTATTCTATTGATTTTTAAAATATATGAATTGGACTAGAAGATATAAGATTTAATTTGTGACAAGTGATGATCAAAATTTGATTTTGTCCTTAAATTGATAAGATTCCAATCATAGGGTGGTAGAAGAGTGTTGAGAAAATGAAATAAAAAATTCATATGAGAGATTGATTTTAGTAATTTAGATTTTTTATTAATTTAAAATCTAATCTAGAATGCAAATATTATTATTATTTTATTTCATTTAGAAAAAAAGAAAAAGCAAATCAATAAACGTAAGTATTACCTAATACCATGTTCCCTTCTAAATAGTGGAGTTTGCATATTATGTCACATGCTTAAGCAAAAATTACTGGAATTATTTTTAATTTTACAAATTTAATAAATACACCTAAATAAACGGTGTTTTTTATAGTAAATTATTTTTTTTATAGAACCTGTTTTTCTAACAATTAAAACAAAAGCATTCAGACATTTTTTTTAAAGAGTTTTATTTTTATCCCGACACAATCTATAATGTTTACACAAATTACCTTTGAATAAAATCTACAAATTTTATCAGGTTATTTTTTTAAATAATGAATTCAAAATAAGATGGTCTGTTTAATTGCTTTTGAATTAAATTTGTTTCATTAATGTTATCATTGGGAACATAGGTTTAGGATTATCAGTATAATTAAAATTAAAAAAATTATAGAAAATTAATACTAAAATAATTATGTATGACTTTTTTAACTTCTTTTTATAAAAAATTCTATTACGCAATATCATTATTGTTGCTTTACAACTATTCCAGGATTTTGATAGCAACCAAGTTAATTTTTCCAAAAGAAGAAACCAAAAATATGCTCAATTAAGATTAATTTTCTATGTAATTGGGTCTTTAATATCTCTTATATTTATGTATAACTTTAAAATATAAAAAAACATTAAAGATATTTGACTATTTAGATATTAATTTTTTAAATTAAATTTTAAAATTAAGTGTTGTGCATTTGAGCTTGATTGAAAAACTGCGACTAGAAACAAATTATATATTTAGAGTAATCTTATGCAATTTAGTAAATATTAATATAATATTAGTTAGAATAAAAATAATAATGAAAGTAATAAAAATACATTCGAATGTAGTAATCAAAAACATTTTAACTAATTTAAGTTTTTGTCAAGCTTAACTAAAGTGGTTTGATTTAAGCCCAACTAGGTTACAAGCCTACAATAAAATTCTAAAATCAATTAAATTTTTATGCTCATTTTTTTATTATTTTAAATCAAATATATTTTATAGTCGGATGTTTATTTAGTAAATAAATATTTTCTATTTGTTCATTCCAATGATGACCATTTATTGATTTATTGATTTGAAACTAGATCAGGTATCTACGGCGATAGGGTTCGTGTGATTGCTTAGATTGTCAAGAGATATACTTGCCCGAGTATTCCCAAGTAGATGAGCTTTTTTTAAGAAAATTCAATTTAGAAAAATCTCAAGCGAAACTCGCTAAAAAACAATCAGAGATTCGACTCTTCATGCCTTACTTTCCAAGACATATTGGTCATCTAAGCAATCAATCTTTGCATTTGTAAGGCTTCGAGTGTCATTTAAATGATCTCATATCAATAGGTTCAATAGAATAAGACTAAATAAAAAAACATTTAGCAAAATTTTAACAATTTATTCAAATATTTATTTCATTATCTCAATATTTGCATCCTAAAGAACGAATTTTTTACCACACCGACTCACAATTTAGACCAAACACATCATTAAATATGAAATACAAGATTTAAATATTTAGCTTTAATTAAAATGTTTTTTACAAATTCTTAAACTATGTCCGTAGTTCTAAATTGAATTAATATCACGATTTTTATTTTACTCGTAAATTCTGTTCCCAAATGGATGTCAGGTCAATGGTTAAACATCGTCTTTCAAGTGATATTTACTCAGATAAATGCTAAATATAATTTATAATAATCTCTCATTTGAGTTTTAAATAAACCACAGACCAAATTGTAGGCAAAAACCCAAAGTCTGAGAAATTAAAGGCTCTTTTTAATTAATTAATTCCGACAATATTGAACCTATTTTAGCAAAAAAATTTCTCTAATTGAAATACATTTCCTTAAGAATTAGGTTAATTTTTAAATAGCTCGATATCTTTTCTAAATGCAACCAGCTAGGTCAGCATTTTACCTGAAATAAAAAAATTATATAAATTTTTTTCTTTTAAAAGGCTTAGTTTCTTGCACAATTAAGAGTTTCTAAAGGTAGCACGAAACTACTTGTACAATAAAAAAAGAAAAACTTGAAATTTCAAGATTTAGAAAACTTTTTTTGACAATGGAAAATAGTTTATTTTGAATAACAAAGTATTTTTTTTATTAAAGTTTGTTGTACGCCTTCAAACTCTTATTTTTCTAGCGGTATTATTTTACAAACATGAAATTTAGTTCGGAAAATTGTCCAATTAAGAGTAGCAGTAGATTTATATAAAGAATTAGTTGAGATTTTATATTTGACTTTTTTCAATTATTATGCAACAAAACTGAAAGTAACCACTTAAAAATATGTTACCAAAAACCTAAAAGATAAGGTCCAAGTGTTTCTCTAAAGCAGTTTTCTTTTTGATTTTTTTCTTTTTAAATATTTTCTTTATTCATTTTGAATCAACTTGGTTGTTATTTGGGCTTAAAGAAAGACCAAAATTTAAATAATAATCTAATTATATTTGAATGATTCGCCACACAATTCAATTGTAACAATATTTTATGTCATAACTAAGCTATTAGTTTATTTTTTATTTACGCGTAACTTCTTGCAAGCAAAGAAAGTTTCTAAATCCTTACAAGTAATAAAACTCTAATTTAAAAACTGTCAGAATTGTATTTAAGAGAAAAAATTTGTATATTCTTGGATCCATTTTTGATCTACCAATTTAGGAATTTAAAGATACTAGTTTATTATTAATTAGCATTGAAAAAATACTGCTTTTGTTAATCTAGGAATTTAGCCTAGTAAAAATGTATCAACAAATGCCAAATTCCTTTTGTCCTAGTCAATTCCGGTGCATGAAAAAAGATGAAGAAAATCCATTCATTTTTTTCACAACTATTTTTACTAATAAAAATACATATCATTTAATAATTAACTTAAATAAATTATTAAAGATGTCCAAATTTGGTTGACACAAATATTTATTTAATAGAATTAATATTAAATTAGGAAAAAAAATTCAGCTTTGTTTTTCGGGATTTTTCGCTAATCAAGTGTGAATATTTAATCACTTCTAATTATTTCCATGCCTGAATAAAAAGATTTTGTTTACTTTTTTACTTAAAACACCTTAAGAAGAAATAGAGAAGGTTTTGTCATAGGCCAAAGTTAAAATGGTTGCATGATTGGACCTATTTTAGCTTGGTCGACGAAGAGTTTGATTGAAAAGCAAATTATCAATTAATGGGACATAAAAAATTTGCCCTTAAGATGAGACGGATGTTGGTTTAGTAAATATTTGCCAACATTCCTAATAATTAATGACTTTGAATATTTTTTTTAATATTTTAACTATTTAATACTTTTATTCGTAGAAAGATACCACGTCTAGCGACAAAAGTGATAATCAATCATCGCGTTATCGCTCCACATCGACATCTTCATCTTCGAGTACTATTGCAAAACCAAGCTCGTCCTCATCTCAATCCTCATTAGCTACATCGCTACAATCTTCAACCGAGACTGTAAACAATACAATAATAATTAACTCCGAACGAGACTTAGACTTATTAGAAAAATTGTTCAGTAATCCAAGTTCAAAAGCAACTCAAGATGGTAAAACAGATCGTTTAGTGGCCAAGAGTCAAAACATACCGAAAAATACTCAAAACAAGCGCAAACTAGTAAATATTATACGGCAATTGAGTGAAGACAGGAATAAAACTGCTCAAAATCGGTCCCAAAGCATGGTATTGACAGGCAAACGTTCAGCAGAGAACCATAAGCCTCTTTTTAAGAGTCGGACCCGCAAGGATCCGCTTGTTTACGATGAGGACAAGATAGAAAGAAATTCTAAGCCTTTGAAAAATGTTAATTTTAGAATTTTAAAAGATTCTCATCGAAAGATCGAGTCGGACGGCTCTTACAGAGTTATAGCCCAAGAGCCGGTGCGCGCAAACACTGCTCAAAACCACTACCTGGAAATTAGTTCGACACCGTGCAAGCGTTTACGCTCACCGTCAAATCATGAATACAATAGTTTACTTAATTTGGCCCATAACCAATCCCTCAACAATCGTAGTATGAAAAAAATTACCATCAAACCATTGCCACGGTCACTTTCGGTAAATTATTTATACCATAAGAGACAGGGCGATTTGAGGCGATACCAAAAAAATGCCCTGATTAAAATTCGCTTGAAGCGAACTGGCTTTACCACAGAGGACATTGATGACATATACATGCCAACACAGCTCGACATGTTCGAAAGAAAGCTTAAGCAATCCATGGACATATCGGACAACTCAGAACTAGATGAAGCCAAAATGAGAGAGGAACGCTTGTCCAGAGTTCGAAACAAACGCTTCAAACACGACATGGACAAAAATGGTCAACGCTCTAAAATAATCATCAATTACACAACAAGACCATTTAACCAAGCAGAATATTTGGATGACAAAAAAAGCTATCTTGAAGAGGCAAAGCGTAAACTGGACATGATGAAAAATTCCAATGGTTACTACTACAATTTGAACAACAAGCTAAAATCATCGGTGACTAATTTGATCCGGGCATCGCAGGATTTAGCCCGTACATCTGAAATAAAGAGCAAATTGATCAATAGAAATTGGTCACTCAAGGAAGTGTATGACATTAGGCGCAACCAAATAAGGTCCAATAATCTAAATGCCATTACCTCAGATAATTCTACACAAGTTCAAAACAATTTCACATGCGATGACATAAATAATGTTTATATGCCTTGGATGATTGAGAATTATGGAAGAAAATTGGCCATAGAAGCCATGCGCCGCAAGACTCAAACAGAAGCACAAAAAAAAGCCAAAGTTCCATATGTGTCACAATATTATGCCAAATCGAGTGATTACAACTCGATTGGACACGATGATTTGTGGCTAATTGATCGAGATATTAGGCGTCATTTGAAAAATGCTTCCAATTCTAGTTTAAGTGACAGTGATGTAAGTATGACAGACACGGAGACCAGCAGTGACGACACACGACCAATTGTACCACAAAAAATCAACAAACCAGACAATAGTCTTAAGAATAAAATACTTAAAGCTATTAACAAGTCTCTTTTGACCAGTGAGGTGTCCGGCATTGATCTTAATCTACTCAAATTGAATGATTCGGTCAAACGGACCTTGAAGCGTGTAGAGAAGAGAGCGCTTGAGCGCGATCTCGAACACGACCTAATACGCTCATTTTCTTGCAGTCACTTGGCTGATTTGAGAAAAGAAGACATTAAATATGTCAATATGAGAAAAATTGGTATGAGTTCCTACTCTACTGATGATATCCAAGACTTGTATATTCCAAAAATGCTGGAAAACTTTAAGCTAAAGCTGGCAGTTGAAAAAGAATTTAAGCCAAGACGTATTTTGCGCAAAAAATACTCTCTAGAGGAATTAAACACAGCATTGGTGACCAGTCCACCGCCAGTGCAAATTAAATCACCTTCCATTGCGACACCAACATCACTACACTACTCCAACACAGACAACTTGTTCAAGCAGATAATTCAGGAGAGGATAAGCGAGTTTGACCACCGTATAGCCAGCGAGATAAGCTCGTCGGCTAAAAAAAGAACCGACGAGGACGATGTGTCCACGGACCATGACCAAGATGACTCGATAGAAATTTCATCCGATTCGGATGATTTTAACATCAGTGAGCATGAAATGAAGCATTTTGACTCAACCATATCCAAGTCCAAAATAGAATCGGCAATAAACAAGAGTCTAGCCTTAAAAAATCCTGGCGAGCTCATATCTGACTTTTACATATCCAATATGAACTTTGCCATGCGATACAGTGTTGAGTACATTCAGAAGATTGCCAATGAAATGCGTCTCAGACGCCATCTACAAGACTCTATGTTCTTTCATTCGGACAAGGAATCCAAACTGCGTAACCGGGTACAGCGTTCATTTAGCGTGGACAGACTGTACGCGGTGCGCAAAGAGCATTTAAGATACTCAAATGGTGCACAGAATAAGAGAATTAGCTTCACCACTGATGACATACAGGACATTTATATGCCATCTTGTTTGGACAATTACAAGAGAAAAATAGCAGTTGAATTGGAAAGAAGAAGGCGGCATGCTGAAGAGACTAATTTTGATTTGGAAAATGAGATGAATGAAAATTTGAACTTATTGAAACAATCTAAACCCATTGTGCTTGATGATTTAGACATTTTTTTGATTGAAAAATCCAATTTTAGTATTGAAGAAAATAATTTAGATAACAAGATTGTTAAAATGGACCAGCCAGTAATACTTATGGACAAAAATCGACCAGAATATGGTCAAAAACAAGAAATAGATCAAGTTGAGAAAGTAATTGCCTATCAACCTGTCATCAATTATGACTCACGATCACCTAACAAAAAGACAGAATTTAATCTGAGGCCCGAGAAAGCTAAAATGAGTTTTGAGCCACAGAAATTACACAATGTTCAACAGAATTCAATTAAATTTAAAAGTGCCGAAGATAAGGCAAGATTCGAAAGAGCGAAAGTTAGTATTCAAAAAAGATTAAGCTTTTTTGAAAATTATCCATTGGTAAGTCACATTGAACAGGTGTTTCATGATGAGCCCATTCAAGTTGACCAAGATAAAACAAATTTTACTAATTATACTAAAACTGGTGATATAAATGAAATTGAAAAATCAGATTCTTCATCTATGACATCCTCAGTGAGTGCCGTGTCAAGCGACTCGTTGAGCAACATTCCATTGGATAACTTTGAACAAAAGTATGAACAATCTAAAATAATCAAGGATAGAGCTAGTATGACTTTGGTACCAGATGATAAAACTGGTCACGGACCAATAAGAGTGATCAAAATGGAACAAATGCCTGTTTTGGAAAAATCAAACATCAAATATGAACAAAAAAAATTTGACTTAGCCACAATTAATTCGGTCAAATCTATGAATATGCCCAGTGAATCATTGGACATTGTTTCGCGTCTTTATTCAAATTATTTTCAGCCTGAGAAGGTGCAAATCCAAGAGCCAAATTTCACAGTTGTACAGGATGATCTAAGAAGTGTGCCATTGATACATAAACCAAATGCTGTGTTTTTGAATGCACCAAATGTGGAAAGACAAGAAATTTATTCTCTTAAAGATGAGGCTTACCAACCAATGAAGATAAAAAGACCAGAGTATGTGATTGAAGAATATGCCAAGAAGCCGCTTAATTCTGAAGTCACTTTTTCCTATGAAAATTTGCATTCATTTAGAATTAATGATCTAAAAGATAATGCCAATATTGGCCTAAATGAAAATGAACTAGTTTGCATTCATTCAAATTGTGAAAAAACATTCTATTCACCATCTAATCAAGACCAAACTATGAGCTTACCGGAACAAATTGAAACAGTAAGAATTTTGAATGCGCAAGAAATGGTAGAGCTGCCTCAATTTGAGTCCAGTCGATTGACTGTCCTGGTCCCAACTGATGTGAAAAATGCAGAGCAACTCGAACAACGAGAATATGAGCTTGAAGAGTTCATAGATGAAGCTGAAAGTGAAAAAAATCTAAGTATCAAGGAAGAAGTTGAAAATACCGCTAGGGTCAGCATAACCGAATTTAAACAGGTTGAAGAACCATATATTGATGAGGTCTGTTTATCAGATGCAGATTCAATACATTTTGAAACTTATGAGCTAGAGTCTGTTCAAAAAATGGAAAGAACATCTCCTGAAATTAATCAACCATTGAGTCCAGTAAAAAATAAAGTTTACAATTTACCGAAAAAATCAGATTTTGTTGAAAATACAACTGAGGAATTTTATGCACCAGCAATGGAAACCGATCAGGTCGAACAAATTGAAAATGTTCAAAGACTGGAACTCTGTCGAAAACCACAGAAAGCATCTGTACTCAACTTAGCTAGACAGGATTCATTACAAAGTCTTAAAAGTCAAACAGAGAACATCCCATTTGATGACAAAATTCAGGAATGTGAATCCTCTAAGCAAGAAATTTCCCAATTCAGCTCAAAGCCATCTGCCAAAAAGCCCCTTTCATTAAATGCTCCATTTGTACAACATCAAGTAATTGAGTCAATTATGGCCAACGAACTAGAAACCAAAGAAGACATTGGTTTAACAATGTTGTCTCCAAAACAAAATGAATTATTAGATAAGGCCTTTATTGAGCCGAGACCTGTTTGTTTGAATCAAGCAGAATCAAATGTGTCGCATGAAGAAGTGGAAACTTTGCAGTACATGGAAGATGTCAGTACTGATAAGGAAACTATTGAGCCCAAAAATGAGATAGCTTGTCAAACTCAAAATCTTCACGTCAGTCATCCTGTTCGAACTCTAAATTTAGGAGATGAGAAAGCTGATATTTTTTTGTACAATACTGCAAATGATTACGAACAAATAATGGAAGAACCAACGTTTGCTCTGGTTAAAAGCGAAGAAGAATTAAGCTCAAAAATAGAACAACCTAGGATGGTTGATGTACTAAATGGTCCAATTATCTCAACCAAAGTTGATGATTTTTTGGAAACTATAAAACCACTTGATCCTATAGAGTTGGATTTTGAAGAACAAGTCAGTATAAGTACTAAAAAACCAGATATAAATCAGCCAAATGACATTAGGGTTTCAATTAAAAAATATTATGGTCAGTCTGATATAGAAGAGATTTATTATAATGAAAATTGTTCTGAATTGGATAAAACAGATACAGCTATTCAGCCCTATTACAGAGAGAATAAAATTGATTTGCAATACCCGCATGGGATCAGAGTTGGCCTAGTGGAAAAAATTGGTTACGGTAAGATTTTTATTTGACAACAAAATTATATTTTTAGTAATCTAAAATCAAATTAAAGTCGTTTATTTTTTTTAAATATTTGTTTCGGAAAATTTTCTTTAGGTCATTAAAAAAATCTAATTTGAATAATACTTATACAAAATAAATTAATTTCCGTAGGGTTTTTTTACAAAAAAATACTAATTTTAACAGATTTATATAAGATTAATTCAGAGTTAGAAACCAGAAATTTTCAAATTTAATTTAAAAATTTTTTTTTATACGAAATTTATTCATATACTAAGTCAATTAGCTTTTTGATTTGTTTGGTGAATTTATTTTTTATCCTTTATCAAGTAAATAAGAAGCATTGAAAATTCCATCGGGAATTTACCATCAAAAATAGTAACCTTGAAAAATCCATCCATATAAGAATACCATATTGCTAAATTAAAAAATA
>JAESIW010000137.1:2759960-2870410 GCA_016802295.1 Brachionus rotundiformis
CAAAGCATGTTCAAATAAGAAAATAATTCTTCTAAATGCTCCAAAAAATCAAATTCTGAGCTTTAATAACAATGAAAAAGTGGAAAATTTCGAAATAAAAATAAATCATGAACAAAGCTCTGTGTTGCGTATTCCAAATGAGGTTGGTCGAAATGCATCTAGTTCCACAATTAAGTCTTTGGCTGCAGAAAAGATTGACCAAGTTAATCACAATTTGGAAAATGTGGAAAATTTTGATATCGAAATTCTAAATGAGTCTAGATTGAATATAAATGATTATGAGTCTAAATTGGATAATGCTTATAAGAAATCTGTTATTGTATTAGGCGCTGGTATATGCCGAAATTTAAGTCACACTTTTATTGAAAAAGCAGATAGCTTTGATTCGGCAACCGAAATGGAAAGTATAGTGATTAGAAAGGAAGCAAATTATCAAGATTATGTAAATGTGCAAGAACCAGTTAGGGTTATAATGTGCGAAATGCAAGACTCAATTGACTACTCTTTTAATGAAGATGCTAACGATTTGGTTAATAACAAAATAGAGTCAGCCAAGTTTAAACAAGAATCAGCTATTTTGAATAATAAACCCGACAAGAAATTTCTTTTATGGTTAAATTATCCAAAATTGGTACAAAATGAGGAAGAAGAAGCCAAGCGTATTGATGAAACATTTGACTACTTGTATGAAAAGGTCGTGGCTGATATTAAATCAAACGAGTGTAGCTTGGAAAAAGATTCGGACCTGGTACATATTGAAAAAGTTCTCAGTTTGTTCATTTCAAATCAAGAACATGTTGAATATAATGAAGAAATTTTAAGATTTTTACCAAATCATAGACCTGAGCTTCAGCGCTTAATCCTAAAACAGAATAAGCCAATCGAATTTGATAAGGCTAAAAAAGAGGCTCTGGAACAGCGAGTTGAACAAAAAGACTTGTCTTTGGAAGAAGATTCTATAGAGGAAATGATTAAGAGTAACTCGGAACTAAGCTCGGAAAGTAATGATACTAGACCAAGTTCTCGCGTTCTATTCAACAAGTCCAATTTGGCAACCTTTTTCAACCAAGACGAAAATTTGAACCAATTTACTCATTTTGTACAACCAAGTCAAATAAATAAAGTAACTAATCAGACAATTTTTAATGCGCCCAAGTCTACAAGTTTAGAGCAAAAATTGGAAGAAACTTGGCAGTTGAATTCTGAAACTAATTATGGTCATACGACTGAAACTGACTTGGCTACAATTCCAATTATGAAATCTTCTAATTGGAACGATTTAATGACCAGCTCTCAAAATGATGAAAATACACTCAGTATTCATACAGATGAAGGCTCATTTTTCGAACAGATTGACAACTATGAAGCAGTGGATAAAATGGAGAATAAAGTTCATTCGACACTAATTGATGACAATTTGGATCTATCAGATGATCTGTCAATTAAAATTAGGCAAAAATCAGACAGTGAAAACGACACTGATTCAACTTCCTTATCAGAGAGCAGTGGTAGAATGCATTTGATTGAATCAGTTGAAGTTTTGACTGGACCAGGTGTACACGACTCGCTCAAAATACAAAAAGTTGACATAAATAGACTTAAAGTCAAGGAAAAATCCAAATTCCAAAGCAATGATCCAAAGTCACGCTTCAAAGTGAATGTAAAAAAAGAGGAAATTGTAGACTTGCGCCATGAAAATAAATTAGATGTCAATACCAAACAGGAGTTTGCCAAAAAATTTGTACAACAAATAATCAATTTAAATGCTTCCAAATTGGATACCAATTTGTGTTTGACAGATCAGACCGAGAAATCAAATACGGATATAAACTGCATGACATCTAAAAATACCAATGAAATTTTAAATACTTTAACTAATATTAAATGTGATCTGAGTAAACACTTTGCCGATTCGCTTATTTGCGAATACGGACCAGATAGTAGCCAGATTGGTGAACAATGCTTAAATATAAACTTAATGGAAGACTTATCAGACAAGGAAGACTTATTCGAGAATTTCTCTAATCGTTTACACTCGTCGTCCAATTTTGGTGAAAATTTACAAAACGAAAATGCTAAAGAGAGTAAAGTAAGAGACTAGATCTAACAACTAATTAATTATTGGGTTTTGTTAAGATAGGGATACTCCATTTTTTTTTTTAATTTAATTTTTACATTAATTTCAAATGATTAATTTTTTTCATTTTGTCTTTAAGGTACTTTTTTATTAACCAAGTAAAAAACACGTAAAACTTTGCCATTCTAAATTATTTATTATTTGGTGAATGTTATTGGTCCCATTTTTATTTTATGTTCACATTATCAAAGCTATTTTATAATTTTTCTAAGATCATTATTTTATTAAATTAAAATTGCTATTCTCTAGCTTTAAAGCTAAGAATCGTATAATTCAAAACACGAATCCCGAATTAGTAAAACTATTCCCTCTATCTAAAATTAGAACGAATTTCTTTTTAAAATTTAAAGGTCTTCTCTAATTCATTATACCACTGTATTTTGTTTTGCACAATTAACATCAAATAAAGAAATTTTTTCCAATACCAGATTTGAACTGTCCTGCAGGTAAAAATGATCCATTTTTTTTCTCATGTGTTACAGATTGATTCGGGTTCGTGTCGAATTTAAAATTGGTCACTAGTTTAAAGAACTATTTAAGGCTAGCAGCCAAAAAGCTTGATAAAAAAATCAAATATTTTATCACCAAAGTTTGATTAGAAGCATTTGCTTCAAATTTTTATGTTCTCAAAGCTTAAATGCTACTCTAATTACAATTTAAATATGAATTGAAATTTTGATACGATTTACAATGCCTAAGGTCTTCTTGAATCATTTAAATGATAAATTTCAAACTAAAAATTTGTTTTAATATGCTGTGCCTTAATGTAAAATTATCCAGCATGACGCTCACCTTCAAGCCAGTGTTTGAATAACTTTTAATGCTCACCTATTTTTAAAATATTTATTTTGTGCGAATGAAGCGTGTATGTGACACTCTACTAATGGTCATTATAGATAAGCACTTAGATTTTAGATATTTTTCATGGATATTTAATGCATTAGAAAAATAAATCCTTAGATTAAAATCAATATTAACTAATTTGTAGGAGAACTTTATTTATTAGTAATTAAGTTTTTCTCCCGTAGCCACCTCAATTCGAACGCAAACGATTTATCTTCAAATATTTTCAAATTAGGTCAAGTAAATTGGTTGCCGTTTCGGCATACGAGTTACCATACAAAAAGAATAACTAATTTTATAAAATAATTGTTCCAACAATAATTTTAAACTTTTTCTTAATCCAAGTTTAACTTAAAAACATTTAAAAATAAAATAAATATTAAAATAGTTATTTGTTTTAAAATATTGTTTATTTTGCTCGAAAATGGCTTTCATTTACTTTATCCTTTAATTAATTAATTAATTTGGAAGTGGTAAAGATTTAAAAAAAACATTTACAGTAGTTACAAAAAAGTTAGTTTTAACAAGATTAAATTTTGACTTTTTTGTTTATTAAATATCAAACATATTAGAATAATAAGGTTAAGGAGTAATTAAAACAATGTTGATTTGTATATATATGGCAAGTGATACGACCATGTTAAAATGAAAAATTTAATTCAAAGATAGTAATTAAAAATGCTTAAATTAAAGTTTTGTTTTGTGGTGCAGTATTAATGTTTGACTGGACCTTATTGATTGCAAATACTAGGTTAATTCAACACAGACTCGTCTCATTTGATTGGGACTTGAGTCAAAAGTGGTTCGGCTAATTTATAAAACTTAATAAGCATTTAAAGTTGAAGAAATAGTGCCTAAAATAATAAATAATATTTACATTCTATTTTAAAATATATTCCCATCAATTTGTATTCATAATGTTTGCTGATTCAGTACTCTTAGAAATAAAGGTTAGAATAATTTATCGTCCAATTTTAATTTAAAACAGAGCCATTTAGTTAAATAAAGCCAATTAAACTTGGGCTAGAAAGCTTAATAATATTTTTCAATATAACTAAAGTAAACCTTGGTGAAAAATTTCTTATTTTAGAGTTTAAATGTTTGCTTAGAGTTTAAACAATGAATCGGTACAAAAAATTTAAACATAGGCTTGTAATTAAACAGGTAGGTTTGACAAGATGTCTTGTTTGCCAAATAGTTTGAAATTTATCATTAGACAAAATCCATTATTATCTCTTTTTTTTTGTGTATTTGGTAAATAAACTATGTTCATAAAGGATAACCAAGTGATTGATATACTTGCTCAAATAGTCAAGCAACGGACCTCATCCAGCTATGCATCCGATTCAGAGGATAGTTTGGAAAATTTGAAAAAAAACATTACCATGGACTCGATGCAAAGTTTTTTGGACAATGTGGTCAAAACAGCTAAGCAAACAATTGATTCAAAAAATGATGATTTAAGTGACGAGGAGACTAGTATCCAAGAAATGGTTTTAATCAATCAAAATTTTTTAAGTAAATAAAATTTTAAAAGTTTTCCAATGTTCCTAATATTATTTATTTAGACCAAGATGAAAAAAAAATAATAAAACCGGACAAGTACAAAATAAGTACAATTAAAGGTAGCTTGTGCGAACCCGATAACTTTGAGGGTGATAAAGTGATAATGATAGATGGCAATTCGATAGCTCGGGTTGTAGAACCGAGCAGTGAAATAAAGGACTTTGAAGAAGCTGTAGAGATTGTAGATTCGGTAATGATTGACCATACTAGTGAAGATGACAAGTCTACAACTAGTGAAGAGGTTACATTTGAGCGATGGACTGAAGAAACAAAGCTCATTAAGACTCAAATTTTCAAAAATGGAAATCTGGTCGAGGAAATAGTCAAACAATCCAATCCAGAGCTAATTGGTAATATACTTAAAGAAAAGATCATCGAGCGCCATGAACATGTCAAGCACGTGTCCCAAGACGTACTGAAGCGAGTCCGAATCAAATCCCCCGGTCAGTCACGCCGACAAAGCCTGGATATTCAAGAAATTCTCAACGAAGACCTAGATGGTTCAAATATAATCATTGTGGAGCCGACAATTACCTCCATACGACCAGTATCTGCCAAAGACAACACCTACTACATTCAACATCAACAAGTCATAACACCAACCCAATCATCAGGTACTTGTAAATGCTTTAAAAACGCTTTAAATACACATCTACGCACTTCTACGCTTGATTTTGGCTTTAATAAATCTGACCACTCTTTTTTTAGCACCAAATTACCTTTCTCTAATAATGCTTTAATTAATAATCATTCTCCTATAATTAACATTGAAAATTTAAAAGACGAGTCTAGTTTAAATAAACCTGAGCCGACGGAAAAACCAACTGATACCACTAGTAATATAAAAACATATTACGGTGATCTAAAAGCCGTAAATGTAGATGGTTCAAGCGAAAATATTCTAATCGTTCCAAACGATTCGGACTTAAAACCGAGCTCGCCTAATCCGATCAAGCCAGAGCAGGAAAAAAAAGACCAAATGATCAAAAATCAATACGAAAAGATAATAAATATAGATAATGAAGAAACAGGTGATTTAAGCAATGAAAGCATTCGAAACAAAAGCGACAGCATTGTGTCCATAACCACAGATAGCTATGGCAGTATGCAGCGATTCGAAAGACCTTCTAAATCCGAGCTGATTAAGATTCAGCAAGAGAAACAAAGTCAAATATTTTTCTACGAAGACCAAACTTCTACACTGGACTCAGATAAGAACATATGTGACAAAACAATTGAGGAGTCCACTTTTAAAGATGCCAATGTGTCCAAGAAAGATGACATGACCGATTTGAGCGAAGACGATAACAACATTTTTAACTCAGAGCCCCAAAAGTCCAGCTCATCACTTGATTCTGACAAGAATAGAAAAAGCCTGCCATTGAGACGAGAGTCTTTCGAACTGGCCCAAAAAGACTCGTCCAAGCGCCACAGCATAGCTCGCTCGACCACTTCGTCTTCTTCATCATCTTTTAGTGCTAATCAGATAATTATCAAGCCTGCCGATTCACCGGCACCCAATTTCAACAAGAGACTCTTGTCCGAGATCAGACCTGACAATACCGATGACCTAAACGAAAAATCCGATGATGCCAAAATCAACGAAGAGTCAGACTCAGAAACATTGAAGCGTAATTATGAACTTTTGCGCAGAAAAACCAGTGAACGGGTGCTTAAAAACGACTCGGACAATTTGGACCAAGTCTCATTTATATCTTCCCATTCGATTAAATCCGAGCCGGCCAAACAACCAAGTGTTCGTCCGACTAAAATTAAAATAGTTAAGAAGCAGAAAAATGCGCCAAAAGATGGCAAATTTCGTTCAGTGTCGCCTGGTTTGATGCGCGGACCGGACATGGTCGAAACTATAGAGACTACCACTTCTATGTCATTTATAATGAATAAAAACATAAATTTGGTAACCGAGGAAAAAATAGAAAAGCATGACTCGAACCAGACCCAAGGCGCTTTTAAGTCAATACCAATACCAATTCAGGTGCAAACTAGATCAAGATCAGAGCCTAAAATAAAGCCTCAGAATGAGCCCAAGGAAATAAAAGTGATGTATAAGGATGAAAAAATTCCTCGTGTTACTTTTCACAAATATGATAGTAACGAGATAATTGCTGTGGTAAATGTGCCTGAGGCAATGGAGACCAAGACAGTTCAATCTGTGGTTGATAATTATGAGAGTGGCATTAAATCACAGTCGAAAAGTACACCAAATTTGACTGAGCCGCAGAGTATTCGCTCCAAATTGGACAATTGGAAAAAATGGCCCGAATACACAGTTGACCAAGAGACAGACACTAGTGTTCTATCTAATGATTACAGTCATTGTTGGATAAAAGAAACACCCGACTCTCGAGTGGTGTTTAGGAACAACTATGCTAAAGACAAGGACCCGGAGTTTGAGATAGAAATTGAAAAAGTTTTGCCTTTGCATGACCGTACCAGGCAAGCGAATGGCCAATACAGCACTCATAGCATTGTGAACACAAATGTAACCCATACTGAAGAAACAGTCGCCACACGCATGTCTTCTGGTTATTTCAGTGGTGATGAGTTCAGATCACAAATGGCCAGCTACTCGCCAAGCTACTCGACAAGCAATTTTGCCGAGTCGCCGCGCTTATCCGCTACACAATTCAATGTGAACAAATTTTTGAACAATCCGTCCAGATCGAGGTCCAAAACGACCACTGCTTTTGACGAATTTAGCCAATTTTACCAAAATCTTGGTCTAGATGACGCCCTGACGGAAAAAACAACCTCCAAAGACAATCATCAACCAAGCGTCAAAAAGCTAATCGATTCGGACAATTACTCCGATTATTATTACAGAAAATCTGTCTATTCCAAACAACCAGACAACCAGTATACCAAAAATAGCTCACATGGAAAGTCCTATTTGAACAGAGATGATGCTTCCATTTTGAATATGCAGCGCAAACGGTCCAGCTCAATGTCAAATTTAAATAATGAATCAGGAAATTTTTTAATTCTACCAAGTCCGACCAGTGCCGACTATTTGAGAAACAAGACAAGAGAATCGGCTCTGGTCAATGTGGTAATGAGGCCGAGTAAGACTATCAGTGACATTGAGACAAATCAAATTTTGTATGATGACATGGCTTATCGACAATTGAGAAAGGACACAGATGCTTTTAAATTGTCACAAATAAAAGCTAATAGACAAAATTTGCCAAACAATTTAACCAATATTACCTCTTTGCCTATTTCTTATGCACCAGGTCGAAATTCGGTCGGCGATTACTACCAGAATTCGAACGCAGCCAGGACAATAAAAATGATCAAACAAAGGGACGCGTCGAATAGAACCCTTAAGCAAAATAGTAAAAGTTCAATCGATTTGGCACATAGGTAAGAAGTAGACCATTTTTTTGGACAAGGTAGCACAGTTTGTGTGTGAATATAACCAAAATGCTCAAACCCCCAATTCTATACTTTTTATGCTTTAATAAAATTTATAGAGTTTTGATTGCGGTTTGCACATCCTAAATCCAATTAATTGCTTAAATTAATCTTTATCTTTTTTTTTTGTTAAAAAAATAGATACTTCAGTAATGAAATCAATCCCGAAATAAATGATTACTATGATAGCTTAAATCATGTGAAAGTGATGAACAGAAATTATGGAAACTATTAATTGACTTATTTAATTGAAAAATATATCAGTGAAATATAGAATAGACATATTTTTTTTAAAAGCCCGTGTTTTTTTTATTGTAAAATTTAAAAATTGTTTTGTTAAATTATTTTTTTTTGCATATCTTTGGTTAATGCTTTAAAGAATACCTACTTTATTTAGAAAAAAAGTTTTATTTGTATTTTGTTTTGTCAATTATTTTAATAAACTTATAATTTTTAGTTTTTTATTTTAAAATTTTACTTTAATAAAATAATTTTACTCGCCTCAATAAATGTGATTTTAGAAATGTAATTCAAAAATTAATTGACCCTGACCAGTTATCTTATATTTCTGTATAGATTCTATTCAATATTGACGAATAACTAAATATAAAGAAATAAATCTAAAACTTAAAAAAGCACTTAAAAAATGTAAAAATATATCCGCTAATTAACTCGATAATTTCATTTTTGACAAAATAAAAAAGGAAGACATACGGGATTTCACATATTTTTATATAAATATTAGGCAAAAACAGCACTAAGAATCAATTCGATTTAAATTTACCTCTAAATGGCCACTAAGAAATGTAACAAAATAAAACTTTAAATTAAAATTTAAAATTTGAAGTTCAAAATTACGATTTTTAATTTTTTAAAATAATAAATAATGGGAATAATTCAAATGGACTCATTCTATTACTGAAACGGGCTCATAATTATTTTGGACCCAATAATTATTTATTTTTGGCAAATAAAATTACTAAATAAGAGCTACGAAATGACTTGAACGGTAACAGTTTTTATTTTAATATTTATTAATTTTTAAATGAAATAAATAAATAGATTTTTTTTATAATCTTATAAAAAATATTTTGAGAATAGTGTAAATAAATTGAAGTAAAAATAAATTTTTTATAAAAATAATTTAAATTAATTTCGTTGTGCGATCTTTAATCCTGTATTAAAAATCGAAAAATTAAAAAAAATGTATTAGTCACTTTTAAACATGGGCTCGATGGTCACTGTTGTATGCACCAAAATTAGGCATTTGATTTTCAATGAACTAAGCTCTTCGTAATGGTAAACTGTATTAAATATTTTATTTTTATTTATTTTGAAGTTTAGAGAGGTGAAAATTACACTAGAAATCACTAGAAATCCCGATAGATTAATTACAAAAATTCCAATTTAAAATATCAAAAGAAAAAGAAAAAATTAATTTAAATTTTGATTAAAATTTTTAAGTATTACAAGATGATTTTAAGTTTCTTTGAGAAAATATTCAAGTTTATATTTTTTAAAAAAGGGTTTTAAAAACTCATCGACCTTTCTAGTGATAAGGGTTATTACAAAAAAGTAAATTATTTACTTCGTTCAGTTTTTATCTAATTTTTAAAATTCAAAATTTTATTAATTTGAATTTTAAAGTTTTAATATTTAAAAAGTAATTTGAAACTCAAAAAAAAATATTTATCATATTATGCAACTGAGCGTATTTTCCACGAAAAGCGTCATATTGTTTTCAAACTCTAAAGATAAACTTTATAGTAATTTAAACATGTCATTAGATTATTTTTTATTTTTTGAATTTTACTTTGTGTTTTAATAAAACGATTATTTAAGCTATCATTAAGTTTCTCGCGTATAAATTAACATATTTTTGCTTACATTAATCGCTAATTAAATTATACTTGAAAAAATTTCAATTTTAAATGTTTGATTAAAATAATTTAATAAAATGGATGAAAACAATAATGAAGAATTTAATTGTACAGAAATTGATCATGTAAATATTAGACTAAAAACTAATTTAAAGAAAATAAATACATTCAAAACTAAAGAATATTGATTGTGATTTTAATTTACAATATGTTGAAAGTTTAAAAAATAAAATCGAAAGACAGAAGTAAAATGTTTTATCAGATTGATAAAAATTTTATCTATTATTATCAATTTAGAATTGAATTTTTTTACAAAAAAAAAATTGACCTGCTCGAGAACCAATTGCTTTATTATCAGTCAGAAAATAAATCTCTTGCTATCCAAAATGAAGAAAACTGCTCATTTTTTAACAAAAAAATTGCCATTTTGGAAGATAGATTAAGGTTTTGTTTTATTTATTGGGAAAAAATTTGGAAAAAGATTTTTTTAAGACTCAAGATCGACGAAGCTGAGAGAGAACAAAATTTGAGGATCAATTTTGCCCAACAAGTACATAACTGTTTTTTGAAGTAAATCAATGTAATTAAAACTACCAAAGGTAACCAATATGCAGGAATATATATCCAAAATAGAATCAGAAAAATCATTACTTGAAAGTCGTATGACTGAGGCGGGAAAAAATGTAATCCTAAAACTACTTAGAGTAATACAATTTAGGAAAATTTTCCTATTTAGCTTAATAACTTGACCACTATAAACAATCAACTTAACTCGGAGCTCAATAGGCTAAATTCAGCCTATTCTAAGTACTTTCAAATGGAGAATGAGGTTTCAATTCAAAGAAAAATAAATATTCATTTAAAATTAATTATATTTAACAGAATAAATTAATATTTGATGCACTCGACGACATTGAAAGAGAGAATACTGAAAACTACGACGATTTAGATTATCTTGACCACGATTTTCTGATAAATAAATACAAATCTCTGATAAAAGTAATCATTCATTTTGATGTATCAGTATGACATAATTATTTTGAAAATTAACTAAAGATATTTTTTTCCCAAAAAAGAGTTTTAAATAAAGTAGAAAATGATTTCAAGCAAAAAGAGAAGGAATTTGAGAATCAGATAGTTAAACTAACAGCTCAAAATCAAAATTACACAACTCAATTTAATGAAATTCAGCGGGAAAATAGGAGTTTACTTAATGAATTGAAAACAGTAATTATTAGTTTAGATTTAATGGACTTTTTTGAGTCTTTTTAAACCAAAGGCAACTGAGTATAGAGACATGGCATTAAAGCATAGTGAGAATATGGAAGAAAAATTAGAATCATTCAAATATGCATTGACTGATGAGTACAAGAAATCGATGAAAGAATTTTACCGAGAGCTTAATATGTGCATAGATACTTTGGTCAAATTGGTCAATTATAGCCAAGATGTGTTCAATAAAAAAAGCAAGTCAATTATGGATGTATCAGCTCTGGATACTCCTTCATTTTGTATTCAATTTAAATTTTAAAATTGAAATTATTTTAATTAGCTATTTAAGTTGATGAAAAAAAATGGGATGCAAACTTGCTGTTCAAGAAAGATTTTTGGTCAGGCGAAACTAAAAGACTGCGAGATTTGAAGCGAAATTATATTGATCTAAAAATAAAGTATCACTTAATTGCGCTGACAGGTTGGTCTTGATTATTTTGGGAAATAATTTGCTTTAATTTTCTATTTAAAGATATAGATTGAACAAGAAGCGTTTTATAAATTTTACAAAATTTGCTAAGTCAAGATTTTTTTGCCTTTTGAAGTATATTTATTTTTCATTTAACTTATATGATATCTTTTGTCGATGATGGCTTTTTTTTTAAACTAAAATCGACACATTGCATAATAATTATAATTATATACAAAAGAATGTAAAATAAATAAAATTAAATAAAAATATTATTTTTTACATGATATGAAATATTTTTTTTAAAAAGAATTCTAGTTAAAGAAATTAATTTTTTTTTGTTGAAAATTTAAAATATAATAACTCAAGTGTTGAGCTATGTTCACAGAATAACAAGTGCGCAGTTATCTCGGTTACCTCTGGTTAATTTATTTTTTTCTAAATTATGAGTTTTCAAATTTTGTTGAAAAATAACAATTTAAATTTTTTTATCTTTAGTTTGTTTAAATGAATGGGACCTCAAGCTTGTTTAGAAAAAAAAATAAGAATCTAATTCAATTACTAATTTTGGTATTGCCACAAATTCGGAAAGAGTTACGTGAGCCCAAAATTATCCCCGAGCATTTTATCTATTTCAAATTTTCATTAACGATAAAGCAATCTTTTTTATTCAAATCATATAACTCTGGGTTAAACCTTTCATTGAAAAAAGCTTTTTTCAGGCTCACAACTCACCGAAATTCTAAGTTCTAAATAGTTTTTGTTTTGAAATTAATTTACGAGCTCTATTTTTTATTAAATATGAATTAAAGTTATTAAAATTTTTGTTTACTGCACTTTTTTTGAGTACTTTTCAAGTTTTTAAGCAATTAAAGAAATAATTGGTCTCATGACCGATTTCATAAGGTTTTAATTTTGAATCGGCTGAAAATTGTCTACATTAGTCGATTACTTGGCGATCTTAAGCGCTTAAATATAAGCGTATTTAGCTCGGACTATGCTTTATTCAAGCACAAGTCTTGATCAAGTGCTACCAACCATTAAATTTGCTTTAGGCTTTTCTAATGAACTTATCATTTTTTCTCCATAAAAAACTATTTTATCGAAATGTTTAAGCTTCGCTTGATTGGTATTTTAAATAAAATTATGTGGTTATGAAGAGAACATAAGAGAAATATTACCTATGAAAGTTATCTGGGTAAAAAAATTGGCACAACCGGCACCCAATTTATTAAATATCAACTTTCGATTCGAACATAGCAATAGCATAGGCGTCAATTAGTTAGATAATAGTTTCAGGATTTGCTTAAATCTCACAAATTTTAGCTAAGAATTCATTAGATTCTATAATTGGCTTTAAATTTCCAACCAACATACTGAGTGTATAAGAACTTCAAAGATTATCTTAGCTTAAATGTAATTTTAGAGAATTTATTTTAGATAAAGGCGGTAAGAAATATTCAATTAATGCTTGATTCATGGCATTTGGTCAAGTCTAGGTCATTATTTATTTACTTTTAATAAATTTTATTTTTATTTTTTTAAATAGAGCTTTTTTTTAATAAAGGAAAGGAAAATTTATAGCACCGTTCTGTAAAAACAAAATATTTATATTAGTTTGTATATTTTGTTTTTATTAAATAATTTGAAGAAAACAAACAAGCGAGCATAGATCGAGTGCTCTAATCATCTAAAGCAGATAGGGTTTAAACAAATTATTTTCAATAATATCACATTATCTATAAGAACAAATCGTTAGCATTATCTATTGGAAATATCGTTAGTTGTTTTTTGATTTTCGAGAATATGAATAGCTCAGCACCCAATATGAATGGCAGATTCAGAATAAATGGAAACTTTGCCAATCCAAAGCGAAAATTCTTCAATGAGAATATTAACAATATAGAAATTGAAGTTATCAAACGTAACTATTTCAACACTTTGAACGATAATTACTCAACATACCACAATTTCGACTTTAAACCACAAGGTATTAAACCATTATTATTTTTTTGGACCTTTTCTACCATCTTGCATCATCATTGATATTTAGCAAAAAAAAGCATTTTGTAATATGAGAAAATTTTTAATATCATTTTACAAGATTTAAATTAATATTCCTAAAACTAGCTCTATATGTAATACTATCTCATGCGAGCGATTATTACAGTATAAACTAATTTAATACTTTTTATATAGATTTTAATCGAAATAAAAATTCAAACTTTGATTATTCTCGCCTATCAAAGCCAAGTCCACAACCACTTTTTAGTCAAAATGTAAATTACAACGTTCCAACAAAAAAATTTTTTCTCAATAATGAACAAAACCTGGTTAAATATTCTAAAAAGCGGAATAAATATCACAAACCAAAGAGTATTTTATAATTTAATAAAATTAAATTAGATTTTTTTAAAATTTATCTTATGCTATTTTAAAAGATGATATGAAAAACAATGATATATTTAAAGACTACAGAATTTCCAGTGCAGTCAGCGAAAAAAAGACAGAAATTGAGCTCGAGCACATAAATCCGAATAAGATTGCCAACTCGGCAATACCAACTGTTGGCATTGATGAAAATTTGATCAAACAGGACTTACATAAAACTCAAACTAACAAAAAGCCGAGCAGTTTGTACGAAAATTTTATCAAAAGTGCTACAAAAAAAGATACCAAAGAAGAAAAAATAGACACTTTGGAGGTAAATTTGTCCAGTTTAAGCTTGAGTAGCAATGAAACAGTATCCGTAAATTCAAAAGAAAACTTGAAATCTTTTCGCTCAAATTTATTCGAGAATAATTCTGGCCTCAAAAAGTCCGACTCATTCGTAAATAGTGAGTTTAAATAATAATTTTGGTAAAAGCTAAATTTTAAATTAGAAGAGGTGTTATTAGATGCTAAAAATATGAACAATCAAAATGTTAGATTCAATCAAAAAGACTCAAGCGAAAAAAAGAAGACAAAAAAACGCAACAACAAATGGCGAAAAGATGCCAAAAAATCCGAAATTCAACCCGAATTTTCCAATGATGAATTTGACTTTACCACAACCAACGAGTTCTGGGAAGACGATGCTCATTTGGTAATTGGGCATGATTATTTAACTATTGATTCAGATCTTGATTTTAATATCGATTTTGCCCTAGAAAACGAATGATTCACTCATTCTATTATATCACTTTTATAAACAAACTTTATAAAAATAAACTTTTCAAATTTTATTATAGATGATACTTATAAGAAAAGTATATTATTTCTAATTGAAAATTATGCGAGTCGAATCAATACTTAGTATATAGAAATTTATTAATAAACGTTGAAAAGAATAAATAAAATTTTTATATAAACTAGTTAAATTAAGTGAATCTATAATTATTTTTAAAAAAGAAGTTGTAAAAATTTTTCAAAGTTCATTTTGTTGTTTATTAAATTTTGTTTTAATTGAAAAATTGGTGGTGAATAAATTAAAAGCTAAATTGGGTATAAAATGATCAGGAATCAAACAAAAGCGTAAATAAAATTTTAAAAGATAGCTTTAATTATTTTATTAATTAACTATTAAAGTTTAGTAAAAAAATGAAATAAAATTTATTTAATGTATTTAATTGTCTCAATTTGTTTGTCACTTTAAAAGAAAAATATCTCAAAATTTTGATATTAAAGGCTTTTAAAGATTTAAATTTTGGATAAAATATAATTTTAAAAACAATTTAGTTTGTAATTAATTTCAAGTACAAAGTTTAATTTATTTCTAAAATGATTCACAAGAGCGTGGTATAGTTTTCTGAGATTTAATATGCTAGCCATAAATCAAAAAATCTTTATATAATTAAAAAAAGAATCATCTGAATAGATTTTATTATCTTTATTTATCCTATTGAATTTATTCAAAAAAAAACATTAAAGGTTGGAATAAAAATATTGAATAAGTATTGATGGTATCAAAAGGAGTTTTATTGTTAAACAAAATAAAATTGTTAATTTTAAAAAATTATAAATATATACTGAAATTTTTTTAAATTCACAGTCAATTAGATTTTTTAATTTTCAGCCAACATTACAAAGAAATCTTCGTCTTCACTGTCACCATTATTTCCTTGCGACATTAAATTCTCTTGCGTTAAATCTGAGTCCTGGTTTGATTCACTCGAATTAGATAAATTTTTTTTGCCATCTCTAGTCTTTAAATTAGCAGATTTGCTTATTCCGATTGAAACTTGCTTGGTAACAAATGGTTTTTGTTTTTTATCTGGCGCATCATCTGATTCTGCATACTCTAAACTTAAACATCTTGCCTCTTCGATTCCCGATTTTTCCATCTCACTATCTTGTTGATTGTCTTTAATAAACAAAAACTTATTCTCATTTCTTAGATTATTTATTTCTTCGTTTGCCGCCGATTGTTTCTCATTTATTCTATCAAAAATAACTCTCAAGCTTCTTGTCAAGCTTTCACTTAAATTCTCATTATCAACAGAAGGCAAACATTCATTAGCACCCAATGTATTTATTTGTAATTTATTTGTTTCTTGTTGGATCATGTTCAACAATGGTACAAGATCTTGTCTGTTGATGCCACTTGGTTGAACTTTAATTTGGGTTTTTTTAAACGAAAACAAGTGTAAAAAATTGAACTCATAGCCAAATAGAACAAGACATATGAAACAAACTAAAATGACTCCAATTGGTAGGAATATTACTGTGACCATGGCCATTAAGGGTATGTATTGGTAGAAGAACAAGTTCTGAGCCAGTGATGAATAGAACTCATTGATGAATTTTCCGAAAAATTCCGCAATTGGTCTCAAGCCTTCGGAGATGGTATAAACTATGGTCTTTTTTAAAATAAATTTTACATAAAATAAAATAAAAAATTTATTTTTAACAAATTTAATATTTTACCTCTACATAATTATTATGACCAGATGCTATAAACAAGGCTTCCTGGTATTCCAAACATTGTTTCGATGTAGCAGTATAACCAACTTGGGATCTGATGAACGAAACCAAATTCGAATACAAGCTTATCTCTCTAGCTGTATCTTGGTCTAAACAAATTAGTTGCAGTTAATTTGAATTTATGACTTACTTGACAAAAGGCACTCTTTGGGAATCATTTCTTTGAGTTTTTGCTGTCTATATATTTCCTTTTTCTTAATACAAAAAAATTAACCTATTAATATTAATTATTATTTGATTTAATTTACTTGAGCTAGATATTTATGGGTGTTGATGACACTTAGAATAAACAAACCGATAAAAAGAAGGACCATCATTTTAGTCAGGGTTATTTTGACTTGGTTTCGTTTGAAATAAATGTACATAATATAACAGGTCAATATCTTCAGAAAAAGATTTGAATTTGATTCAAAAATTTTTTAAAAATTAAGCATATTTTTTAAAATTTATTTGAATAGATATAAAATCTTACCCCCGCAGATACAACTAATGCAAATTGTAATATTTGAGTATCTATTAACTCATTTTGAATATGAATTAGAATCTTTTGAAAAAAACTAGGCTTTTTATTTACATCCACATGGACAAACATATCCTTCAATATGTCAGTAATATCAAGAAGGTCGATCATGGTATTCGAATTATTTGCAGATTTGGCAAACTTTTCTAATTTAACTATTTGAAATCTATTCAATTCTACGCCTATTTTATATTCGTAAATATCTTCCCCATAATCCTTTTTAAGTTAAAAAAAATTATTTTTTATTGATTAAATTTTTTAAATTTTAGACAAACTTGATGCTTGATAAAAGACAAAAATTTGTGTACAAAACTTTTGTAGTAAGCAAGAGCTCCAGTTAAGTTAACACTAATGTCGTCTTTGATTGCTCCATTTTCAACCAGACCTGGCAATTGGGTGACCAATTCAGTAGATTTTGATTTCTCAGTATCCACACTGGAACAATAATCTTTACACATGTGCTGCTTTTCCACATCAGTCAACTCATTGCATTCTTTTGTCTTTAAAAAAAATTAAAATTTTAATTCTCTTCACCAATCGTAACTTTATCTATCCAACTATAATAATAATACAACAATTATGATAATTTTGTTTTAAAAATAAATTGCGTAATCATATTTAGAGTCAAATATCCTAGGTCTAGAATTTTGGACTTAGTCTAAATGAATTGAAGCGATGGCTAATTAAAGAATCCTATTTAGCTAATGGGCGTAAGATATTTGTGTCGAACAAATACTTAAACCAAGTGAACTATAAATTAACGATTGGCTAATCTGAGTGTTTAGTTTTGGTTACGTTTGAAAATAGGTACAGTCGGTTTAGACTTTCGTCAATATTGCCCTAAGATAAATTTTAATTAGTATTTTTGTTTAATTTTGTTTTAAAATTACATTCTGCTCCACGAATTCTTCGGTGGAAAAAAGTGACAAGTCGGCTCCTGTGTATGTAGCCAGCACTGTCCATGCAATTAAATGCAATGCTAGTCTCATCTAAATTATCTGACTTTATAGCTAAAGAAAAAAAACCCAAATTTAAAATAATTAAATATTCTCGGAGTGTTTATTTGAATAAAAAAATTTGAAAATTCGACTTTAATTTTTATTTTAACTTAAGTAAGCTATTGTTATTATAATTGAATACATCTTTAATATTCTAAATAGAATGTCATTTTTTTAAATTGCTACAAAAGCCTCGTATTTAGATGGTGTGAGTGTGTGTATTTGTGTTTTTGTTGATAGATATTCTTTAACAATGGGTAAAAAAACTTCAAATTTCAAAATAGATTTTTTTTTATTACAAAAACCTGGGCAAAAATAAAATGATGAATAAATACAATTATGTTTAAATTTTAATTTACGACTCTAAATAAGCAGGCGCATTGTATTTTTTGATTTTCATAAAATTCAAACTGAAAATGATGCATTTGCCACCGCTTACTCTTAAAACATCATTCGAAAATTGTTCTAAACAAAATTCTTTATTTTTGCGTATTTAAATTAGTAATTTAAGTTTTGCATTCTAATTAAGCTATCACTATTTTTTTATTTTTATTCTTTGATGTTTGATTCGTGCCATAGACATCAAAAAAATAAAATAAACAAAATAGTTTTCATTAAATTTATTTTTTTTCTTTAATAAATTTTTAAAATCTTTTGACAAATTTCGTCTAAATGTACGACTTAATTGAATATTTTATTGGACACGGTTGGTGATTTTACGAAAGAAAAAATTTTAAAAAATGGATGCACCTGTTACAAAAATTAAGATAAATGTACTTAATAGATTTTGTTGTTGAATATTATAAAAAAATATTTATCTGAGGCTCATTACTCTAAAAGAAATGATAATTCCCATAAAAAATATTATGAAAGTTAATCATCAAAACTTTCTTATTAGGATAACCAAGGAATTTAATTTAAAATAATTTCGATTTTCTAAATTATATGTTCTTACTTTTGATTTTGAATAACTATTTTAATTTAACACTTTTCCAAGGTTATTTGACAAAAAAGTGTAAAGTTTTATTGTATTCAATTGAAATTTGATTAATTTTTTATGCTTTAAAAATTATATATAATTTGTTAATTGTTCTTTAGCCGAAAAGATTAATAATTAAAAAAAAATACATTCAAATTTGATCAAAAATATAAATATGACATTATAAATTAATTAAACGAAACAAAGGATAAAAATTAAAATTTTAGCTTAATTTTGATATCGGCTAATGACCTATAATTAATAATTACTTACTTTTACATATTTATATTAAAAGCTTTCTTTACCAAAATCCACAAAATAAAAATTCTATCAAGAATAGAATAGTCAAAAAATTATTTTCAATAATATTAGCAAAAGACTACGACAGGTTTTTAACCTGTAGAGTTTTACACACCAGGGCCAAGTTTTGGATCCTTAAATGGTCATAAACAATTTAAGAAGTCATGAAGTCCTCAATCTCTTTTCTAAAACTGTTCTTGGTTTCAAGTTAAATTATTCCAGATGAAAATCTGTTTTTTGCCACTCTATTCGACAAAAAGTTTTCTCTTTGGCTGACCCTTGTGATCAAGATTTCTAGCCTGTTTTCATACGAAAGCTCTTTTATGCACTTAACAAGCTTAGTATCTCTAGACATTTCTTTTTTAATCTAACTGTATATTATAGTATATACTATAATTTGAAATCATATGACTTTTTATATAATTATATAAAAAGTAAGTAATTACTTTTTATATAATTATATAAAGAAGGTCATATAAAGAAATCATATGACTTTTTATATAATTATATAAAAAGTCATATGATTTCAAATCAGATTACTCAAAAACTAAAATAAAAAAATAACGATTAAATTTATCAAACTATATATCAAATTAATTGCTGAATGAAATAAATTAAATTATTTTGAAAAGTGTTCACTGATAAAGCAAAAGATATCAAAAAAAAAAAATTTTAACTCATGTTAAGTTATTTACTGATTATCCTGAATATATCGATCATAATCGATCATAATCTGATTTTAATTTTAAATATAAATCTATATAGATTTTTATTTAAAATTAATAAATAATTAGTTTTTAAGATAATTTTTAAGATATAATTAATTTTTTTTATAGAGAGTTTCGGTCTAAAATGCCAAGTAAATGACTAATCAAACAAAATTTAATTTTGTAGAAAAAATTTAAATGATAATTAAATTGGATGAAGTTTTAAAATTAAGCTAAATAAATTTTACATTATGATCTTAAATTATGAACAAATTTCCTAAACTATAAATAAAAATTCTAATAACAAATCTTTTTTATTTCATCAATTTGAAAATTTGAAAAACTTAGAAATAACATGTCAACTAGCCAAACAGAACCAATTATATGCTGTACCCCAGGATGTGGAAAGCCTTCCAAACTCAGATGTCCAACTTGTATTAAACTCGAGATTACTACTGGGTCAAATTTTTGCTCACAGGTAATTCATCCATAGACTTAATAAAGACGAATATCATCTAAAATCTTCACTAAGGAATGTTTTAAACAATATTGGATAGTTCATAAATTTTTCCACAAAGCCAAAGATGAATATAATCCGTGGCCTGGCTTTAAATTTACTGGAACATTAAGACCTTATCCGGTGGTAAAAGCTAAAAATTTTTAACCAATTATATTTTTATATTAATGTTTTATTAGACTGAAAAAAGACTGGTTCCAGAGCATATACCACGTCCAGATTATGCTGATCATCCTCAAGGACATCCGTTAAGTGAAATAGCAGAGAGAGGATCAACTGCGGTAAAAGTTCTTGATGACGAAGAAATAGAAGGTCTAAGGGTTGCTTGCAAAGTAAAAATAATTAATTAATTAAAATAAAATTCATTATGCAAAAATTTTCAATATTTAATTAAGTTAGCAAGAGAGTGTTTGGATGAAGCAGCTCAAGCGGCAAAAGTTGGTGTAACAACTGATGAGTTGGATCGAATAGTTCACGAAGCAGCAGTGGAAAGAGAATGCTATCCATCTCCATTAAACTATTACCAATTTCCAAAATCAGTTTGCACGTAATAATCTAATTTAATTATCTAAAATCGATCAAATCAAATCTAATTAGGTCAGTAAATGAGGTTATTTGCCATGGAATTCCGGACAAAAGGCCTTTGCAAAATGGGGATATATGCAATGGTATATTTTATTAGATAGCTTTTATTTAAAAAAAATATTTTAAATTAAGTTGATGTCACTGTTTATCATAGAGGATTTCACGGTGATTTAAATGAGACATTGTTTATTGGTGAGGTGGATGAAAAGTCAAAGCTATTAACCAAAGTTACACATGAAGCATTAATGAAAGCGATTGAAATTGGTAAAAAATTATTTCTTTTTTTCATATTTATTTATTTAGAAATTTAAAGTAAAACCTGGAATAAGATTTAGAGAAATCGGAAATGTTATTCAAAAGCATGTTTCTCCCTATGGTTTTAGTGTTGTCCGTTCTTATTGTGGTCATGGTATTCATCGACTGTTCCATTGCGCACCAAATATCCCACACTATGCTAGTAATTCATCAATTCGATTTTTACAACATAAGACATTAAATATTTTTTCTTTAAGATAACAAAGCTGTTGGTGTTGCCAAAGCTGGAAATTCGTTTACCATAGAACCTATGATTTCCGAAGAAAGTTGGCGCGACGTACATTGGGTAAAGATTCTCAAATTTTTTATCATATTGTTATATTATTTGATAAAGCCTGATGATTGGACAGCAGTTACAGCTGATGGAAAACGCTCAGCTCAATTTGAGCATACTCTTTTAGTAACTGAGACCGGATGCGAAATACTAACCAAACGACCTGACAAAAATGGACAACCATGGTTTATGGATAATTTGTAAAGATTTTAAAAGAATCTCTTACTTTAATCTCTAAATAAAATTTTTAACAGTACCGAATTTAAGCAATTAATTTTTAGTCAAATTTTATTATTTAAATTTTTTTTTATCTATTTAAAGAATAATTTTGGGAAAGCTTAGAATTTGTCCAAAAGAAGTCAGCTTTGGTTAAAATCCTCATGTTAGCCTCTTTCAATAATCAATAATCGAATTATTTTATTTCATTAAAAACATAGTTTAGGGAAGCTATATTTATACAAAATTACAAAATTTATCTAGTAAAGAATTTAATAAAATAGTAGAATACAGAACACATTTACAGGATAATTTAAAGGAGATAATTAACGGAATAAAATTTAGGAATAAAAATTTAATTTAATTGATCAAATTAAAAAAGTAATTAGAAATAATATAATTAGGTAACTAGGTTAAATCAGGTAAAAAGATTTGATTGTATTGAATTTCATAGGATCTATGGTAAACGAATTTCCAGCTTTGGCAACATCAACAGCTTTGTGCTTAAGGAAAAAATATTTTATGTTTTTTCAGTATAAAAATTTGATAATTAAAGATTCTCATAGTTTAAAAGAGTAAATTTGAACATTTAACTTTTTTGATTCTATTTTAAAATTCATTCATTTTCAGGTCTAAATGAGGTTTGGAAAAAAAATTTGAATCGATTTTAATTCCTTAAAAGGTTCAAATGATTCTAGTGGAATTTAATTTTAGGACGAGCGGTCTAAAATATGGGTTATTAACTAAATTTGAAAAACTTAACTTAAAGAAATATATTTTTTTTCAAATAATCTTTTTTCTATTATTAAATTTTAAATTTAAAATAAAAAAATTTAATAAAGCATCGTTTAGTTTAGTTTATTAAATATACCACAATTTTTGCTGTCCATATTTTTTTGGCCGTATTTTAATACGATCTTAAAATTTGAACCGTCTAGCTGACTGGCCAACCTTCCGCCAAAAAGACCAAAAAGTATTCGTCTGCCCGCATCCAACACTATTTTTTTCCATATATTTGTTGCTGGTCGTGATACTTTTCGTCACTCTTGCGGTCGCCATTTAAAAGCTCTTTTATTTGTGTATTTTTTTTTATTCTTAGTATATATACAAGCCACCATAGCCTCTTTTTCTTTTTTGCATTGGATCAGTGGTTCTGAATCAAATTTGTGACTCATCAATTTGGATCGGGATATCTGTTTATGCACACTACTTTTGTTCTGGTCTCATTAATTTCAAGTCATTTTGTTTTACATTTTTGGCTTGATCCTATGTCCTCATATTCATTTTTGATAGTATTGTTTTTAAAATCTCACTCTTTGCAAATCAAAAAACTTGGTTAAGTCTATTTTCCAGTTATTCAAACCCATTGATTGGAAAAATAGTTTTAATATCACCAATATTCTTATTTAATTAAACTTTTTTAATTTTTTTTCTAATTTTCAATATAATTATTAGATTAAATGTTTTTATTTCTAAGATAAAATAAGCCAGAATAGGGTCTTAAGAGAATGACTTTGAAATTTTAATTATTTTGAGTTTAATTTCTAATTAATTATTTAAATTAATTGCACTAAATTGATTTAAAAATAAGATTTTTATACTTGTTTTGTCTCTGTTTAAGTATTTCATTTTGATTAAATTATATTAAATTATTTAATTAATCTTGATATCAGATTAAATATTTCATATTATCGAATGTCTTTGATTTAAATGTATTCAATTAAAATAATATAATTAAAAATTATTTTTCGATTTTACTTTTGGTAATTTATTAAGACAAAGCTCAAGTCTTCTGAATTTATGAACAGAAATTTTTTCTTTGGTTTTTTGGTGCAATTATTTTCAAAAAATTGCACACAAGTTTATTTTTTAAAAATCTAAATTTTTTTAATGCATTTTATGAATCCATTTAATTTTCGCTCATACTACATATACTCTCATCATGCAGGCAAAATTCCACATTAACTAAACTTTGGTTCACTCTAATGCTAAGTGAGTTTTGATTTTGGCCAAAGTCGTTTGTTTATCCGATATAATCGATCCTTAAAAATTATCCTTCTAATAAAATTTCAATTTTTTTATAATAATAAAGCTTTTTTTTTAATTTTAATTTTAACTTTTTTTTCATAGATTGGTTTAGATTAAAACACCAACAAAAGAAGTAAAAATGTTGATGCCAAAAAAAGATCGTACCGCAATATACGAATACTTGTTCACTGAGGGTGTCATGGTTGCTGAAAAAAACTTTTTCCCAGTCAATCACCCAAAAGTCAACGTACCAAATCTATACGTAATTAAAGCCCTTCAATCTTTGACCTCAAGAGGATACGTTACAGAAAGATTCGCTTGGCAACACTATTACTGGTACTTGACCAACGAAGGAATTCAATATCTTAGAGAATATTTGCACTTGCCATCAGAAATCGTACCAGCTACTTTGAAAAAACCAACTAAACCAGAGGCCAGAAAGAAACGTATTTTTAAAATTAGATAATAAAATTTTTCTTTAAAAACTTTTATTTTCAGCCGAAGCCTCAGCTAAACCAGCTGAAGAAGCCGCTCCATCAGACAGAGAACAATACAGAAGAGCCCCAGAATCCGATAAAAAAGGTGAAGCTGGTGCTGGATCTTATGAATTTGTAAGATTTTTAGATTAAATTAAAATTCTATTATTTAAATTTTTTTGTCAATTTTAGAAAGGAGGCTTTGGCAGAGGCAAAAAGCCAGCTCAATAAATTTTTTTCTTTGATTGAAAAAAATTTATTTAATAAATAAATAGTTAAAATAAATTATTATATTTTTTATTTTATTTTATAAATACAATTTTTAAATAATATTAAGCTAAATTAAGGGAAATTTATTTAATAAATGCAAAAAATTAGCTTTTTAGTCGAATATTTAAATAAAATAAATTAAGATAAGTTGAATTTAATTTCCGCTTTTATGCATATAATTACATATTATTTAAATTTAAATTTAAAATGATGATGTAAGCCCAAAAGGCTCTAATCAGCAAATTGAATAATGCATTTAATATCTATAACTTAATGAATCGATCAACAGTTAAAATAAAGCGTTCCGATTAAACAGCTTTTTGATTTAACTTACAATAAATTACGTCAGTATTAATCATTTTTATTAAATTTTGAATTATTACTTTTCCAAGAATGAATAAGTTTTTGATATGGTTTTTCCTATTGCATAATGTTATTTAAGCGAAAAATGATGATTAAATACAGAAAAAGGCTCGATTTTGGATTTAAAATTAATTATTTATTTTATAAAATGAATTGATTACGTCAAATAATACAATCTATCTTTAACCAAAAAGCGGATTTACCTAGACATATAACGATAAACTAAATTTTTATTTTATTTATTTAATCAGGCAAAGAGTTTTTTTTCAAAATTAGCTTATAAGTCAAAAATACTGATTCTGGTTATTTAAGCTTAAATTTTTATCATTTAACAGCATAACATTAATTCAAATTATTTTAATCTAGTAAAGATTCCTACACTAAAATGATTGATCAGAAAATAAACCAAGTTTCACTCCATGAATCCTTAAAAAAAACTTTGACTTAAAACTAATCTTTCAAGATAGATAACTACTCTTGAACATTAAGATATTTGATTATCAAAATGTAAAAGAAAGATTTTATCTATTTATTTTTTCCTCATTTTGTAAACATTTCTGAATACAGGCTTATTTGAAGTTAATTAAGGGCAAACAATAAAAGGAGTGTATTATAAGTATTCGCTTTTCATTCGATCTAAGGTATCATTTATTTTTTATACATTTATTTCAAGACAAAATAAGATAATATTTTAAATTGATTTGTATTTTAATAGTCCATTTATTCCAAAAGAAAGCTAATTATTTATTTGTTATTTTCTTCATTTATCTTTATTTCATTTGTGCATTTTTTTCAGCTAATTATGTTGAATAATCAATGTATAGTAAACCATTTTCCAAAAAAGATTTTATTTAGTTCTACCAACACTTCCTTCACTTACTTTAAAATCAAATTACTAAGTGTATATTTAATCTATATTTTTAGAAATTTCTTAATATTAAATTTTTATGAGGTTTTAAATTTAGGAAATGCTTAATCAATAAAACCTACAAACTAAAAATAGAAATAAATAATTAAAATTTAATTTTTTCAAATCAACAAAAACTCCTGACAACTGATCAAATATAATTTCTTTTTCAGGCTAAATCTTTTATCTTTTTAGAATTAATTGTTCCATAAATAGTAAGAAAATCGTGTGGGTTACTTTTATTTCCTCTATCAAATTAAAAATTGTTTTGTGATTTTTGAAAATTTATACGTGGAATTTTTAATTTAAAAATACTATCTTTAGAGACAGTTAAATCAAGTTATAATAATAAAATTATAATTTAATCGTTTCCAAGATGCATTTTTTTATTTAAAAGTATAATTATAAAACAAAAAATCAATTTAATCGAAAATAGCTTTAATTAAATTTTTTTATTAAAATATTATTTTGGCATTTATTTTGCATCAATTTTTCACACCATGTTTTCCATATTTAAATTGGATCTAGAAAGCCTGAAAACTATTTTTTCATTCTATACAAAACAAAAAAATTAATGATAACCAACAATAATGATTAATTTGCTTGCCTAACCCAACTATTTGTTCTGAAAGCAGCATAAGTTTGGTTAAAGTTTTCCATTCTAGAGTATATTTATTTATATTTTCATTAATTCTGGTTCATTTTCGTTATTGGTAATTAGATGTATAATTTTAGTTTATAAAAACAAACAAAACAAGTAATTTTTCCAAAGCTAGTTGATTGCAGTATTGAGCAAGAATTATCATTTTAAAACAAGCCAAATTGATTTCATTCTATTGGTATAAATTGATAATGTTGCATCATTTATTTCGAAATAATTACACGTTATGTAATCGGAAAAGTTAAAGTACACACAACTATCTGAACCTATTATTATTATCATTATAGCTTTAAAACTTCATTAAATTCTAAAAAAAAAAACTATAGGTAGCTTTCTTGATCACGTATTCTTCTGAATTAAAAAATTTATGAATTATAAATATTTCAAATTATTGACACTTATTGTGTTATGATAAAAATCCACGCCCAAATCAGACACTATGTAATGATTGACTTTCATCAATTTTATTTTATAAATCTAGAAATATTTTCTATTAGGCTAAATTTCGATATTTTCACGTTTTTAGATCTTAAGTTGTTTTGATTCGCATGATAATTTAAGGCACAATTTTAGAAATTTTATCAATTAAAAAATTATAATTGGATTTAAAGTTTATTTTTTTATTAAAGAAAAGCTTTTTAAACACTACATTTAAACTACTTTAGATAACAATTACAATGTTAAATTTATATTAAGTATTTAAGCTATGATTTTTTGTATTAGTTCAAATTATCTCATTGAACTCGAAAATCACAGAAATGCTGGTATTTAAATCTTATTTCCTAGATGAATACTCTTGACAAAATTTCTCAAATTTTAAGTAGCTGCAGTTTTGAAAAATCAATTTTAATATTTTTTGATTAAGTAATTGAAAACGCCACACTCATTAACAAAAATTCTACGTGTTGTTAATCAATCATGTTTAAAAGCATTTTAAGAATTTTAGGAAATTTAAATAGTCTTGTTAAATATGTTAAATTAGCGTAAAATAAAGCATTTATACTTTGAGGAAAAAACATGCCAAAAGAAATGCTTTTTTGCATTCAAACCAAGGCTTAGAGTTTTTAAATTCAAATTAAATTCAATATATTTTTTAATATAAAATTTAATTCTTTTTATTTTATGAAGCATTACATTTTTCAAAAAATAAATCTGATTCAATTAGCCCATAAGTTAAAAGCAAGCTTTTTAAATCATGAAATCCATTTAGAGTTTAGATCAAATTTTCAGCACAATTTAACTTAATATTTGCCAAAAATTATAAAATTTTAGCTATAAAATGTTAGTAAATGCTGAGCAATGTTGTAAAAAAACTAATAAATTTTTATTTAAATAATTTTTATTCAATGTTAATGTTAACATTTTTAATTATTATAGTTGGTTTAATTTTCAAATTAATAGCGACAATAATAGTGTATCTCGAATATTTATAGGAATTAAAAATGAAAGTCTTTTCATATCATGTTAACATGATTGAATCATAATTAAAATCAAACGCATTCGGATTGGAAACTATTGTTTTTGAATCTCTAATGAATTTATTCACTTTAATTAGATTGAATAGGCATCATGTTGCTCTTGAGGAAGAGAAGCGTGTTTGACATTGCTTCAAAAGACTAGCTTAAAATAAATTTTGATTATTTTAATTGAATTTAGACTAAGACACAGTTTTTTCATTGACAAAAGAGTTCCCACTTTTGTACATGAAATTTAAGATTTTAACAAATTTTAGATGTTTAGCAAAGAATTTTCTTTATCTTTATTTATTAATAAGCTAGATACGCAATTGAGAATATTGAACAAATTGTGCGATTAATTTCAAGCTAGATTTTTTACAATCTATTATATTATATTAGAAAATGGAATTATACTAGCTTATTTTTATTTTATTAATTAAATAAAAATATTGTTTCAATCAAACAATCTAAAATTGAATCAGAATGAGTCAGAGAATTAATCATTGAAAAAAATAAAAAGCTATTTTATTGAGAGGATTTAAATAAAAAAAATTGAACCTTAAGTAGAGCTTTGTTTAGTAAAGACTCGTCACAATTTAGACTAATTGATAAATTTCATATTTAAATAAAGTCTTATTAGAATACTTCGTTAGAATGTTGGCTTTAGGTACAAAATTGGTTCAACCGAATCAAATGCAGTGAATAAATACGTTCTTTAATATAACCTTTAGCTAATTAATTTTTTCTTTATGGTCTTTATGGTTAGTTGTTACAATTTGTTTTTTAAATTTTATTTTTTAAAATTCATATTAATATTAGAACCAAAATTTTTATTAATTTATTCATTTGATTATGAATATCTATATAATAAAAATATTATTTTTTTAATATTGTTTGATGATGGTATTTTTTAATGGAAGCTTGTTCCGATTTAGCCAATTTGGAATCACATTTAAGCTCTCATATTAACAAAATAAGATTTCCTGATTAAATTATATCGATTCAAATATCCAGGGGTTTTAAATTTTATCAAGTTTTACAGGCATGCAATTCAAAACCATATTTTAAAACAAAAATCAAAATGCAAATGTCATTTAATTTTTTAATTATAAAATTATTTTAGAATTTTATTCAAAATTGTCTTAGAAATTCCATATTCCATTGGCATGCCAATTTGCTGTTGAAATTTTCGAATCAATCGCAAAAACTTAAATATCATCGAAAACTAGAGTCGAACTTACGAATTATTTATGTTTGTTTATCTGAAATTTGTTTAAAAAAATGATAAAATAGTTTACGAACCTGATTAATCTAGTATGAGTCGAATATAATATGTTTCAATACCTAAAATCATTGGTTTCATACCAGAAGAATGATTATCTTTCGATAAGTAATAGCTTATCTAGGCAGCATAGTTATAAAGTCTTGTTATCGACTGATTAAACCAGCTATTCTAATGACGCAAATAATTCAAAGCCCTAAATCATGCAATTAATTTAGATATCCAGTGCAAGTAGCGAACCCTCTATAATTTTTAAATAATCTTTAACTAATTTATTTAATGGATTTTTTAAAGCAATGCGTTCAAATCATTTTAGTTTTATTGCTTTGCTTTTTTTCTTGTTATTTATTTCGAAATAATGGTTGAATTTATGAAAAAGTCTATGATTACAAATAACTTATATTTATTATTATAATTCTGAAATTGGTCGATCTTTATTATATTGAATGATCTTTTAAGTTAATTGACTTGAAGTTTTTTGTTTTGTTTGTTTGTTAAATTAGAAAAAAATTTTTAATTGTTCTTGGTTTAATATTATCTCACCAACACAATCGATTGCATGATCGGCACTACCTTCTATCAAGAGCAAGATTATTTTCAGTTTTAAGAATCATCACGACATGGTTCATTCCAAAGAAGAAGACAAAAACCGTATTTAATAGATAATATAAAATATTAAAAATGTGTCTAATTTATTTTTCTTAGATAGTTCAGATTATTAATAATTAATATCTAGCATAATAATTAATAAAATATATTTTACAATTTTTGCTTATTACTAGGAAAAATCGAATTCAAGAATATGAAAAGGCAAAAATTTAAATCAAATATTAATTTTATTGATATTTTAACAAGCTAGAGATTTAAATAATTGTTTTTTGTGTTTCGGATAATAAATTATGAGAAAATATTTTATCAATTCATAAAAGTCTAAAGGCTTCTTTAGTATTTAACAAATGGAAGCAATTAAATTTTTCATTAACTGTTTTGTGTTTAATTTTTTTAATTTGAAATTTTTGAAAGGTTTATATCTAATATTTGATAAAATAGAGCCTGTTAAAATATCACTGCGATCACTGTGACATAAATTTTTTTGTTAAGTCAAAACTAATAGTTCAAGTTAAGCATTTTTAAAGATAATTCTATTAAGATTTTATAACTAATATCATGTAGCAAATGTTCAAATAATTTAAATCCTAAATTGCCAATGCATAATTTTAAATTCGTTGTAGCAGAATAATAAAATTTAAAAAGCATTTATATTTCTATTGCAATTTAATATTTTAAAAATGATTTAAAATGATTAAATAATCGATCATGATAATCAGGGCCTATTGTTTCAAATTATTTAACCTAAGTAGTTAACTTAGCATTAATAAACTACAGTCTGGTATCAAATCAATATATCTAATTTAAAAATTTCTTTCCATTTTATCATTAATTTTAATCGCTCAAGGAATGAACCGAAACATTTATTTTTCAAAATAAAAAGCTTAACATTTTTATTCAAATAGATTAAAGTAAAACATATTGAAGAAAAAAACATATTGAATTTATTTTTTCTCTTATATGAAATTTTTCTAATTTTAAGTAAAAATAAAAACCATCTTTATTTTAGCTTTTTTTTTAAATCTCATTTGATGCATAGAGGTTTTTGTAGAGAATTAACCGTCTGAGATAATTGAGTGCACCCGTAGGCTAGATAAAACCACTTAACATTTATAAAAAAAATTTAATATAGTAAAATGATAATAGTTTTTTTTCATATATATTCGATTAATAGAAAACTAATTTTAAACATTAATTAGATAAAATTTTTAAGAAGATAAATATTTTGAAATACTATCAGAATTTTCCAATGGTAAAGCTTGAAATGAAAAATATGCATTTAAAATATTTATCTAAAGCAGAGATAATTAATTCACCAGTTTATTTAGAAGTAATGAGCCCAAGCAAAATCGGATTAATTTACTCAATTTATATTTGAGTTAGACGAATTTTCATATCTTAAGAAATACCTAGGTTACAAGCTGGATTTTTGTCGATTTCTAAGTAAATAACAAGAATGTTTTTATTATTTGTTTTCTTTGGATAGAAATTGAACAATTTATCGATCTAGTTTTAAGGATAAGTTTAGCTTTATTATTTTTTCTCTTAAAGGAATTTATTATTTAATTCAATGTTTTTTTTCTTATTAAATATTAACAAATTTCTCAATTGACAAACAACTTGCTAAATTCAGCAAAATATTTACCTGGCACTGGCTCGAATTAATTAAAATTTCCGAAAAGTATATTTATAGACTCAATTTTTTAAAACTTTATAGTTCTGCTTTTTCGAAATCGTCGGGAACTAACTTATTAAAATAATATTATTTAAATAAATTAATTTAAATCTAGACAAATCTGATTAATTTTTTTTTTTCTGGCTGAAATAATTTCTTATCTTCTTTATTTTAATTGAAATTTCCAGGAAAAGCTTCAACATTAATAAAAAAATCTTTAATAGAGATAAATAGATTATAAATTCAAGCCAATATTGAATTAATAATTGATTTCATAAACAACGACTGTAAGGAATATTTAAACCCAGAGGCTCTCAAGCTTTTATTTTATCTAATTAATAAATAAAATATGATTTTTTCAATTCATTTTCAAAACTTTAACAAAATTTCCAATTGTATTTTTTACTTAACCGGAAAACATAGACTAAAAATAATTTAATTACATAGATAATAAAAAGAATACTCAACTATTTGTCAGATTTAAATATTTAATTTTACAAAATTTAAAATAATCATCAAATTTTTATTTTTCAGACTTAATTTTTCTTAATTCCTAAATTGGAATTGATGGAAATTGCTATTTAATTGAAAATTTTATATAAGATGACAGTAATGGATAGCAATATTAATCCAAGAGTTCCCCAAGACAATTCAAAAAGTAGCTTTTCCGAAAGTTCTAAAAACCATAATTCGGATTTACCAAGCATGATTTCACGTAAAGACTCGGCTAGTGGCTCTATCAACTTTGGTTCGACTGGAATTCCTGCGTCAAATTTGTCATTGACTTCAACTTCCTCCGGTTCATCATCAATTAACTCACCTACAACGAAATTTTTCGCTCCAAAGTCAGTCTATTCAACAAATTCGAGCCGTCACAATTCAAATAAACATGACTCGTCAGCTTCACCACAGAGTAGTAGACGACCAAGCGGAAATTCAATCACAATCAAGATTATATCAGAAAATAATGACACAGTTTGGGATGAAAGTATCAAAGAAAGTGACTTGAATACTTTTGATGAGGATGAGGTAGAACGAGAAAGAGAGTACCAGAAGGACAGGGATGACGGTGAGGATACTAGTTCAAAATCAACTAGTTTTGAGTATTCTCCAGGCGGGTCTGGCAAGCATAAAAAGCTAAAAGAGCGCAAAAAATTGGTAAGAAGCTCCGCACAGCAACAACATCATCTTACATATCAAGAATCTGAAGACCTTGTCGAAGAACAACCAACATATCATGAATTCAAAGAAAATCTTGCCAAAAATATGAATAGTGCTTTCGATGAATTGTTTGCCGCAGCAGAATCAGGAAATAGCAGCATAAGTGCTGTTATTGAGGCAAAAATGGCTGCACAAGCAGCTGCTGTTGACTCAGCAAAATCGCTTAGACCATCAGGATCGTTCAGGCAAACTTCTGGTTTAAATAGAACAACAGGAAGCTTTAAATATCCTAGGAAAAGTGATGAAAAAACTAATTCAAGAACTACTCTTAATGAAAATTCAAATATAACCAACAAATTTACCAATAATTTGAAGTCTGAATGCTATTTGGGCTCTCCCAAGCAACTAACTAGATCATGCAGTTGCAAGCGACCGAGCAGTTTTAAAAAGATGCGATCTAAAAATGCATCACCAAATCGGCCATCGCCCAATGAGTCAGTGTTTGTTAACAATGTACCAAACTGGGACATAACACCAACTGAATCAAGTTCAAGACGTGGCACTCAATTTTCAATAAATGTCAATCCAAGTAGAAGGACAAGTAGTTTGCCATTTGAAAGTTTTATTGGTCCACAAATTCAGGCTATTTCACCAGATGATGAACAAGCCGAGGTTTATCGTGTTAGGCAATTTATTACCAACAAAGGATCAGTGATAAACCGTGGTGATTCATTCAAACGCTCATTTAAACGAAGTACACAATCAATCTCATCCAATTCTAAAAAAGACATCTCGCCAACATTTCAAGATAATAACACTTTAAATTTGCCTGATTGTCAAGAAACCAATATTTATATCAGCAATGGTAGCAAAACACAAATTAATGAGCCAAGTTTTGCAAATAGCGAGCAAATTTCTGGCAATAAATTACAAGAAAAAAGTCAGCAAATTATACCTCCCATAATTGTCCAAAATCCAGAAGTAATAAAAACCTATGTTGTTTATATACTTGGTGCATCGACTGTGGGCAAAAATGCGCTCATAAAACAATTCAAAACATCAGAATATCGTGGAATATATGAAATTTCAAATACTTTACCAAATGGTATCTTTTAATAAATTATTACGATTTAAAAAAACTATCTTTTTTATTCATGTCATTTAGAAGATGAGAATGATGAGGGTGTAAGTGTTCTTTTGGACGGAATTGAGTCTAAGCTTCAATTTTTTTCCATGGACATTGATATGATAAAGCCCAGTAGTCTTGGCGAAATTACCCAAGATAATGATGCTTTTATCATAGTCTATTCAATTTGCGACAAGTCAAGTTTTGGTGTTGCTGTTGAAATTTTAAAATCAATTAGATCAAGTGAGTTTAAGAGCCAGCCTGTTATTTTGGCTGGTAATAAAAGCGATCTGGTAAGAAAAAGATCAATTAGTCGAGAAGGTAATTCAATTTTATTCACATATATAAAACATTATTTATAATTATTACTAATCATCAATTAGTAGTATTAAATTAGCTATTAATTTAAATTATTAAACTATTTAAGATGGCAGATGTCTGGCCCTTAAATTTGGTTGCAAATTTGTGGAGACATCAGTGGCGATAAATGACAAAATAGATGATCTTCTTGCTGGAATACTTAAGCAAATTCGAATAAAAGAATCGGCTGATAAGGAGAAGAAGAATGACGAAAATGATGTTCAATTTGTAATTAACCAACTCCAGGCAAGCAGAAATAAGAAGCATAGCAGGAACTTGTCTGATGCACAATTGAATGACATTGTCAAAAAATCAACTAATCATTCAACTTGGTTCAAGTCAAATACATTAACAAAAAAATTCTTTAAGACATCAAAAAACCGTGAATTGCTTCGTACCGATAGCGAAAAATCCAAAAATTCAACTCGAATAGTCATTAAGAATACAAATAAGAATGAATACTTGAATAATAATTCTTTTTTTCATAAAATTTTTAATAATTTTTTTAAGAAAAAATCAACCACCATAGACAATCATTCTGTTGAGAATCTTTTTAGTCTGCCAGTTAGTTTAAAAGCTCCTAAGTTAAAAGAGAAATAAATTTTATTAATTATTTATTTAATTAATGTCGAGTTTTATGATGATCGACTAGCGAAAATATTAAATTTTTCAGGTTGATTTTAAACATTAAATGCCGGTTTTTTTCAAAATTATTGCGTTCATTAAATCAAAAATTAAGTATCTCGATAAGTGTAAATAATATTTCTCTACAAGTTATCCATTAATCATTTAAGAATTTATTTTTTTTATTGATGTTTGATTGAATATTTTTATTATAAAATAATAAATTAAAAATTTTTGTCTTATTTTTTTCAAGTTTTTGATTCAAATCAACTTAAGTTGTGTTGAAATAACAAGTCCATCCAACCTTCAATTTGTCAGAGAAATCTTTCTTTTACTTAAGAATGTCTTAGTTGAGACCAAATTAATTTTAGAAATCTTAGATTGGAAAAATAAAATGGTTAACAATTGTAATGCAAAAAATTTTTTTTTAAATTAAATTTCTATTTAAGTTTTTACCAATAAAATAACTAATCTTTTATTAGAAATAAAAAATGATAAGTTGGTAAAAACTTAAATAGAAATTAAATTTAAAAAAAAAATTTATTTCTAATAAAAAATGGTATTAATAATTGGTATAAAACTAAACAAAGTTTTAATGATAATTAGTAATTGTTAGATTATTTCATTCAATTAGCGAGCATAATCTATTAATTCTTTTTTTTACTAATCAAAGACTGCTTCAATTTATCTAATAAATCCTTTTCTTGTTCATAAAATTTTTTAAGATAATCAACAAAATTTTTATATTCTTTCGTTTCAATATTCAAATTTGGAAACGAATAAAAAGTTTGATTCTATGGAAACTATCTCAAAAAGAATAATAAGCGCTTCATATAATTGATATAAAGACGCGGCAGTTTATTTTTATCTGTAAGAGTAGGACTGTTGTCATGTCGTTTTTAAATATTTTTTTATAAAATAATATGAAGCACCGCTAATTCTCGTATAAATATCTTTAAACATGGCGAACAAGTTTTGATTTTTCGTCTAGTACAACCTTATTAAATTTTTGTAAGTAATTTATAAATACAGTATATAAATTGAAATGTAATTATTAAAAAATTTGATTAAAGAGTTTTCATAACAAAAATATAAATAAAAAAATTGAATTATTAGTTAAATATTTATCGAATAGTTTAAAAGGTGTGTATTTTTATAATAACAACTTTATTTTAATTCAATAATTTACTTTTATATTAGCTTTTGATCCAGAGTATATTTTTATATTTTGATGGAAAAAAAAATTATTATTAAATATTCAGTTTATTAATTATATTAATAAATATCCAAAAAAATAGAAAATTGTCAGACATTTTATTTTGAGATCATCCGGGTTTGATCATTATGTGGATTTTTCATTTTTTTGTTTTATTTTTAATTTTCTTTTTTTTTTAACGAAAAAAAATTTATAAAAAAACATTGACAAAAGTTTACAAAAAAAATAAAGTATAAAGACATGGATAACAAAAAAATCAGAATTCATAACAAACAAAACAAAACCAACTCTTGGAACCAAAGATAATAATGATAACTTAAAATTAAATTAAAAAGAGGCAATATGAAAAATTTTACAATCAAAATCAAAGATCTGAATTGAAAAAAAAATTTCATGATTTCCTAAATCATCATTTTATCTTTTAAATTCTCTCAATTATTAATTTCATAAGTTCGTTGTTTATTTTTTATTTAATAGTATTAATTTTTTGTTTCATAATTTACTATCGGTGAAATCATTGATAGTTGGCTTTCGTTTGCTTGCCGATTTGAATATTTATTCACAATCTGACTAGATGACTTCTGATTTTGCCCTTTAAAACAAAACTCATATTTAATATCCTCATTTACACAGATTATCTTTGTACAGGATTTATTAAGATAATTCTTTTTTAAATTTTAAAAATGTTTATTTTTTTGTTAAGTAAAAAATGAGAAAATTATATCTTTTTTTCTATTCGATGGGGTCAGAATTTTTAATATTACTTTTTTGATTGTTTTGTGCCGAACGATTTTGCGAATTACCAACCGAGATCATGCTAGCACCTTTTGGAGTTATAGCTGAGCCAAACTGATACATAGGCATGCTATTGGGGAAATTTTGCTTCGGCGAAATTTGACTGGTCTGTTGGTACTGGACTTGCTGACCATTTTGAGGCATCATCGACTGCTGGCCAGAGTTTAGATAAGATATGGTCGGAATCTGCAAAAAAGGCAAGGACTGAGTATTGGACTGAACAAAAGGCCCCCCCATCATTTGTTGCTGCATATACATTTGGGACATGAATTGTTGATGTGGTGCAAAATTTTGCTGATTCGGAAACGACTGGTTTATCTGTGAGCTAGTCGAATTTTGGCTCGGAACAGAGGTAACTATTTGCACTTGATTTTGGTTAGGACCTGGGCCCAGAATTGTTCCGCTTGGAGCGTAATAATATGCATAATATTGTGAGTTGGGCACCTGAGCAAGATAATAGACTGGTCCAGTGTATGGTTGTTGTGAGTCATATTGACTGATGTTTAAGTTCTTCTGCATCATTTCATCTAATTGTTCTGTTGTTATTGGATTTTGGTTGTTTGTAGCTGTTTCAAAAGCATTGAGTATGGTCGATTGAGAACTGGTTCCATTCGAGTTTTGCTTTTGGCTATCTGAACCAGAGCTTAATTGAGTTTGGTAATACGGATTAAAAGAATGAGGAGTAGCAGGTCCAGTTCCAGGGATTTGATTTGATCGCTGTAAATTTGGATCAACCAAAACTCCATTTTGACTTAATTGTAAAGCAGTTGGATTTGTGTAGTAGTAGAAATTTGGATAAATGTACTGTTGGGATGGATGGACAGTAGGCTGCTGATGATGATGATTTGGCTTTAGCTCATTTGGATAAGAATTTGCTTTAGATGTGTTTGGTATAATGGACGAGTTGACTGATGCTGCTTGATTGGCATAGGTAGCTACTGTTTCGGCTGCGTTTGTTACACTACTCTGACTTTGACTATTGATATTGTAGTTTTTGGAACCTGATGAAAATGGACCAGCGTGTTTGGTATCCGGATACACGGCGCCAATAACAGAACCAACATAATTACTTGCATTCATATTCGTATTTATTTTGAGCATTTCTGAATTTTTTATGTTCCTTGGTAAGTTTGGTTTTGCAGGATTTTGTCTTTGATTTTTGATCGGCGAAATGGGATTTGAATGATTCCCATAATAAAATGGTGATGCCATTTGAGATTGGGAACGCGGGTTCGAAGTTTGCACAGTTAATGGTTCTGTTTGAAAATTTCTATTGCCTTTTTGGTAATTGACTCGCGGAAAATTAGAAATTTTACTCTGAATGTTTGGTTTAAATGCTTCTGTCTGCTTGCGGAAGATTTTTTGGTCAAAATTTTTATTATTGTTGGAGTCAATGTTTTGTCCGTCGCCTTTAGCTTCGTTTGACTTGTTTAAGTTGGAAGATGATGTTGATTTGGATGAATTGCTCGAGGCTGATGAGTTCGAGGAGAACATGATGGAGTCTTTTTCGTTTTGGTTAATGGCTGTTAGCGTAGTTAGCTCGGAATTTAATACAGTTACTGAACTGGCTGACGAGGCCAATTGGCTCTTTTGCTTGGTCTCGTCAGTTGGTTCGGACTGGCATTGTGACGATGCAGAAGAGGCCGATGACGATGAGGCTATTTCGTTGACAGCTTCGGCAATAGGCAATTCTGAGTTAGCTATTGGAGGTGTCGGTGTCATGACACAGAGATCGGACTCCTCTCCATTTGGAGAAGCATAATAGGCTTAAGAAAATATTTATATCATAAGTTAAAATGTTATCTTTTAAAATAGATAAATACCAATCTCAACTTGATTTGTGAAGTTTGTGTTTTGTTGTACAAAATTTTGATTTGTATAGTTTCTGGCATTATTAAATCGTCGATAAGCATTAGATATTTTTAATTTTGTATTTTTGAATATTAAATCTGAGTTTAGATTTAAAAACTTGCTCACTTCATTTTCTGAGTCAAAAGTGACAAAACAAATTCTTTATTAAAATAACAAAAATTAATTTTTTTCAAAGATTTTAAATGCATAAACATAAGTGAAGATTTTTGCTACATTTAACTACATTTAAAATTAGATCTTTTAACTTTAGATAAAATTGTTCAATTAAGATACCTCTACAGAAAATTATATTCATATTTGAGCTAAATGTACTCACCCTTTGGTACTCCCTCTAAACCTTCCAATATATTTAATGTCAACTATGTGGTTATGACCACATATTCCGGTTAAGTACTCTCTTAACTCTTCATCATTTGTCTAATATAAATATAAAGATATTATAAAGTCTTGCCCAATTTAATGTTTACTTCTGGTATTCCGCCAATAAAAATTCTATTCGGAATCAGTTCACCACCAACATGTACTTTATACATTTTGTTTAAAATTTCGATGCTAAATAAAACTTAAATGTGTTTTTTTTTTAAAAATTAATTTTTAGCAATAAAAGTCTATTTTCTAAAATACAGGTGTTTAAAAAAGAATTATTATATTCCGGATTTTTAGAGCTTCTTTACTATTATTTAAATAGAGAATGAGTTGAAAAATAATATAAAAATATAAAAGCAACGAATGAGGATTACAAAAATAAAAATGAAAGAGGGTAAAAATGAAGGAATATTTAGTAATAAATTGCATATTGCAAATTTAATAATTTATTATTATGTTTTGTGTAATTATGCACCATTGTTTTGTTATATGTCGGGCCTCTGTTTGGAAATTTTGAATCAATTCAAAGAAAATTGCGATTTTAAATTAGACTATGTAAAAGAATTGCTTGGATTATTTCATGGCAAATTTTGCAATCAGATTGTCTCGTACTTCGATCAAGTAGTACAGAGTAGTAGCTGAGTTAAGTGTTTAAAGGAAAGCATTTTTATAAAATTGAATTAAATTGGAAAAAGCATGCAGAAAATTTTGCTTTAATGCTAATTTTGAAGCATTAATTAGTTTTAAGCTTGATTCTAAAATTAAAAGCAAATAGATTAAATAAAAAAGGTAGTTAAATTTGTTCTAATTAATTTCTTAATCTTTCTAATATTTTGAATTTAAATTTTATCGAAATTTACTCAATTAATTTTGTATTAATAATTTTTGTGCCACAGAATCACGTGCTTTTACAAACAGCTGATTAAAATTGTGCACCACAACAAAATTTCGAAAAATATATCTTTCAAAAAACTTTGATTTTTTATATTAGGGAAAATTTATAAAAAGATTAACAAGAAAATAAATGAAAATAATAAAATATGTGTTAATAATATTTACTATTGTATTATATTTCAAAATTTTTATTTTTTTAAAACTAAATTTGATTTAATTTTGGCAAATAATTTCCAAGAGTATACTTAACAAGTACGTTTTATAATCTTTGTTTCAAGCTTTTAATATAAAATAAAATTCTTTGATATGAGAATTTAACTATTTAAATATGACAAGTTGACAAGTAATTTCCTCAAAAAAAGCGTTTAAAATCTAATTTCTAATTTTAACATCTGATAAAGTAAATCGCTTTATTATAATTTTATATAAAGGAAATATCAATAATACAGTTAAAAACTAATTTGTATGATTTTAAGATATTTATTAAAAAAGACTAGAATTTAAATTAGCTAAAAATAAAAAATTACTTTACGACTTATTTTTTTTCTATTCATAAAATTATTAATTAGCCGAATCTAAACCAAAGGAGTAGTAGCTTGCATCTCATTAGAAATTTGTACCTTTAAAGAGTTTTAAATGTTGACTATTATGTTTAAAATTTTACCATTGAACATATTGTACAGAACAATACTGCCATTGCATCTTCACAAAGAGTTCCCTAGAATTTTTATTTTTAATTTGGTAATTCTCTTACAATTTATCTATAATTACATCAATTCCTCTTTCAGTTCTAATTTTGGTACGGAGTGGTATTAATCCTGCAAAGAAACAGCCACAGCAATTATCGCCAGCCTTATCAAATAGGTAACATTCAAAGCATGGCCCACAAAAAAACGCACAAACTAAGCCAGCCAAGTCATCAAAACAGTCGAATAAGCCAAAAGTCCAATTTCTTTTCAGTATTGAATTAGTCTGTCTAATAAAGATATAAGAAATAAATCTTAAAGTTATTTAATATTTTTGAACAAATATTACAAATTAGGATCAAAATATGCAGGCGGGCTTTGTACCGGTTGACTATTAAAAATTTGAATTTACATATAAAATTTAGTTTTATTTTTAAAATACATTGCTATTGTTGGAAAAGTTGGAGTAGCTGTTGGTTCAAGGGCTGTAGTATTTTGATAAGATTTCGAATCCATTGTTAAAATCTACTTCTAATTAAAAATGCGTTTAGTTCGAAAGAAAATTAATTAAATAAAAAACTTGTTTTTTAAAAGAGAAATAAAATCATATGAAAGATCAAACTTTGTCTATTTTTACCATTTTTCATTATGAATCAAAGAAAAAAACGATAATTTTTTATTTACTTAAATAAAATAAAAACAAAATGGTATCAAAAATAAAAAAAGATTTTTCAATCTCAAACTTCAAAATATTTTTAGAGATAATTTTTTTCTCTTCTTTAATTTAGTTCATAAAAAAGAAGTATTACAAAAATTATTCATAAATAAAGTTAATTGAAAACAACGTTAAAAACAAAAAAAAATTCTTTAGCATGGTTTTGTTAAAGGTTTCCTATTTTGCTTTCAATAATTTGGGAAGTGCTTGATATAATAGAGACTAATTTTACTCGTCCACTCATCAATTAAAAAGAGGTTAAATTACAACAACTATTAAATAAGACATTAAAATATAAAAAAAGAAATTAAGCCGATTTAGTTAAATTTATTTTTCTAAAAAATTTAATTTAAAAATCATAAAGATTGATTTTTAGCTATTATAAAAAGAAACGTTAATAAGAATAAACCAGTACTAAATAGTCATTATAATAATCTATACTTTTTCAAAACCAAAATAAAAAAATTGTCAATAGTGAACATGAGGTAAAAAAATTAAATTAGTTAATTTTCCTTTTGTTTAATTCAATCTTTCAGTTAAGTTTTTGTTAGATATGGAAGGAAAAAGGAATTCAATAATTCTATTAAATATTAAGTTATTTTTTATATTAAAATTTTGAAATTTCATTTAATTTTTTTAATTTATTAAAAATATATAAAATTAAAATTTATTTTAAGTCTTTATTAAAGTGGATATTAGATGAAATAAAAATTTCTTTCTATTAGAATAACTTTTTTTGTCAATTAAAGTTTTAAATTAATAAATTATTTTTCTAAAAAATTTAATTTAAAAAATATAAAGATTGATTTTTAGTCATTATAAAAATGAATATTTGAAAAGAACCGTTAATAAGAAAATACCAGTTCGAAAGATTGGAAAACTTATCGTATTGGGTTCATATTAAATAAATTAAATTTGAGGTTGGGTGTTTTTGACTTCATTTCCAATCTGGACCAATGCACAAATTGGACAAAATACAGATGTAAAAACATCTCCACAAATAGATCCCTTTTTTAAATAGTTGTTTTATTTATAAATTTAAAAATTAATTTGTAAACTCAAACCTGAATTCCTCTTTCGCTTCTCACTTTTGTTCTTAATGGAATAAGTCCACCAAAATAACAGTCACAAAATCCTTCACCAGCTTGTGAATAAACCTGAAGTTCATAAATCGGGAAACAAAATAAGGAGCACAAAAGCCCTTGACAATCTCCGAAGCATCCACATAGACCGAATGACCATTCTCTTTTAGGTAATTTTTGGTTGACAGTTTGTCTAGTAATAAATAAAAATTAAAAATATACTTAATAGGAAGTATATTTTAGTTTACATAATTATAGGCTGATTGGTAGTTGTGAAGTTCTGTTGAGCTGTTGACTGATTATTGTCACTCATTCTTTTAGCTTCTTTTTATTTCAATTAAAGAAAAAATTCTTTTTTAGTTTTAAATTTCAATATTTATAATATTTTATATCTTTTTTTTAACAATTTTAATCGTTCACTCTTTAAGGTTTATAACTTAGTTAGATTGCTTTTTATCTGTTATTATTTTTGTTTTTATTTTGTTGTTACTATAACGATACATAAATGCTTTGAATGGATAAAAAATATGGTAAAGTAAGAAAGATGTCATAAAAATATTAAAGGGAGTCATAAAAAAAAATTAGATAATTTGGGATATTGAAAGTGTTTTGAATTTGCTAAATTTAGAGAATAGCGAACCGTATATAGCTTGTTGAATCGGGTTTGATTCAAATTTATCTAATTCTTGAATAAGTATTTGGTGGTCTGATCTTTTAGCGAAGAATTTGGTCAATAATTTCTTTGATAGTTCTGAAATTAGGTCAATTTTGAAATTGTCGTGGATGCTGGTTACTCTGGTTTTTGGTGGGAAAAAAAGCATATGTCTTAAAATGGTGTTTTGTATGATTTGAAGATCTGTTTTAATTTTTTCAGTAGAGCATGACAACGGAATGAAAAAGTTGTCAAACTGTGATCGCACGAAACTTTTAAACACAGTTACACAAATTTTAGTTGATTTAGGAAGTTTTAAGCCTTTAACTCGGCAAATTAAGTTGATTTTGGTGGTGGTTCTTTTGCGTAGACTTTCAAGTTGTGGTTTGAAGTTAAGTTTGGGGTCGAAAATAATGCCTAAAAATGTGGGAAATGGATCTAGCCGAATTGGCGAGTTCTCGATTGTTAATTTTAGTTGATATTTGGATTCATAGCCGATGCGAATTCCGCCGTTGTGAATACGCAATAACTGGTTTTATTTGAGTTGATAGTCAGGCCCCATTCTTTTCAAAATTTCACATGAAAAAGTTTTGAATCATATGTGTGATTCATAACTTTTTCGATTTGTTTCAATGATTTACTAGTAAACCATATACATAGATCGTTTGCGTATAGAACTGTTTGGATATTTTCTGGGATATTTTTGATGATATCGCTGAAATAGACTAGAAATAAGGTTGGCGACAAACAGCTTCCTTGTGGAACACCGGTCGAAATGTTAAATTTTTCAGATGACACATTGTCCACAGAGACTTTAAATTTCCTGTTTTTGAGAAATTGTTCAATCCAATTGAATAGGTGCAGGTTGATTCTCATGGCTTTGTGGAGAATACCTTTGTGAGACGCCTTGTCAGACGCTTTTTCTAAATCGAAAAAGATCGCGTCGGTGTATTCTTTTTTGTTAAACCCAAATATTATCGATTGACTAAAGCGCAAGATGTGATCTTGTGTATCCATTTTTTTCCTAAAGCTGATTGCGCATTCGGGAGAAGAGATTGAATTAATAATATTTATAACAACATTTAAATATTAGAATATCAGATGATAATCATATAAGTTTTGAATATTTAAATGTTTTTTTTAAATATTATTAATTTTAAATAATAAAGTGTCTTAACAATTTTAATGTTGCTTCATGTCATATTCTTGGAAAATTAAGATTTAAAATGACTGGAATTCTGGAATGCATGATTCATTTTTTATTCGATAATTATTCTACAAAAAAAGAAATGGTCTTTTAGTTATTAAATTAAGTGCTTTGCTTAATAATTTTTAAACATTTGAGTTTACAATACTTTTATTTATCTTGATCTGGGATTAAATTAGCAATCTGTTGTACATTTTATTTATTTAAATGGTCAGCCCTCCAAATCGTAAATTTATGTCTATTTTTTCTGACTTTTTCTTATATTTATTGATCCTATTGATACTTAAAAATAATAGATCAACTACTGACAAAAAAACCAAATCTCGATAATTTTGAACTTGTTTCTATCAACGCGCTCAAAATAAATTTTTTTAATTTTTAAAATGATGAGTAAATAAATGTATTTATTTAGAAAGCCGCTTGTTGCTCAAGATCAAAAGTTATCTATCATTTGTTTAATATTATTTTTTTGTTAATGTAGATAATTTTTTAGTTACCGAATTTTTTAAATAACATAATAATAATAATAAAAGAAAAAGCATTGAAGTACCTCTTTAAAAAATAAAAAAAAATATCAGTCAACTAAGGAATTGAACAAAAAAATATTTTTGAAGTTATAATCAGTCAGTATTGGTGTTCTTCAAGGCTCTGTTTTGTCTATAATTTATATCAAAGAAATTATTTGAATTATTTGAAAATTATTGTAAAGCCTATGTAGACGACCCAAAAATAATCACCTTAATAAAAAATTTTTCATCGAACTTGAAACTCCTAAGTAATGTAGATAAAATTTGTGACTGGTCTAATGATATGAAATGGGACATTGGTTCTGCTAAAGCGAATAAGATGCTGGTTTTAATCAGAAAATCGTATAAATTCCCTAACAAAGCAACACTTTATTTTGGTACAAATATCTTGTTAGACCACATATAGAATATGCCATCAGCTCATGGTATCCTTTTTGTGTAAAAGATATAAATGAGTTGGAAAGAGTGCAAAGAAGAGCGACAAAACTGGTCCCTGAGTTAAGAATGTTAACTTAAACTAAAAAGAATGGATTTGACCAATCTTGAAACGAGAGGGCACAGAGGGGATCTTATCCAAATGTTCAGAATTCTTATTAATTTAGAGAAAATGAATCTTGTTAACGACGCTTGTATGTATGCTCAAAACAGAAAATATAGATATACCTTAGATCTCATAATAGAACTATTAATAGAGAGAATGTGAAGTTGAATTTTCAACCCAGATTTAATTTCCTCTCAAACATGGTCATGACAATCTGGAACACATTACTAACTTAAATAGTTAATGCACGGCATTTGAACAGTTTTAAAGCTAAATTGGACGTCTGGATGAAAAAAAAATTATATTTTCTTGAAGCGACTGCTAAAACCCTATAAGGTTATACTTGAGCTTGAATATAACTAGTTTTAATTAGTTTTAATTCATTTTATTAATACAAGATTATTTTTAAAAATATAACTTGAATGATATTTTGATCTAAGAGTAAGTTATAAAGCAATCTATAGCTTTTTTCTTAAAAACTTAACAGAAGTTAGTAGTGGTTTTAGCTCTGGTGTTATTTCCATTTGGAGTTTTTTAATTTCATTATTAATTGATGAATCTAATTTAGCATCATATGACGATCTTTGCTTGCGATGTTTGACTCGTTCAGCCAGAGTTGCCTGTCTATTAAACTGTTGATGAGCTCCAATAAATAACATTCTATCTGATATTTCAATATACTGGTCCAGTTCTTGGTATTTGAAAATTGTCTCATTTAATTCACGCATTCCAGATATTAACTCATCTTTTGCCAAAATGGTTTTTTCATCAATCATTAAAGACTTTTGATTCAGCGGATATAAGTCATTGTCCCTGAGTTGTGTATACCAAGATGATTTGCAATCAATTAGATACTTAAATATCTCGATATCATATTTAATGGCGAAAAATTCGTTTTGCATGGTTTCCATAAACGTTGCATATTTTGTGTCATTAGCTTTCCATTCTTTGGTAACTGCTTGATGAAATGGTAGCGTATTTAAGTCACCTACTCTTTGAATTATTAACAAGCTTGTCTTTGTTTGAGTTTGCTCCTTGAAATATTTCATTATAAACTGACAAAAATCTTTAGGACTTTCGTCAAAATACTTAAGACAATTTTTCATTATTATCTTATCATATTTTTTCGACTGATTTTCACATTTTATAAATTCACAAGTATAATTTGGTTTAAATTCAAAATTCATTTGATCATTGACTTTTTCAAAATTATCTAGCATTCGTATTTGGCAAATGTCTATTTTTCTGCTTAAGCAAAAATTTTCCTCAATAACAAGCGGCCAATTTTTGACATACGATTTCATTGTGACACCTGAGCAAAGAGTAGTATCATCATCTCCCTTTGCCCGTATATAGAGTACACTGTCTGTACAATCGATGTCTAAAAACTTGTTTATCGACTGGCAAAATTGTTTTTCATATTCGTTGGAATCTGCCGCATCAACAGCGTTCCACTCGGCACCTTTAGCCCTATTGAAAAATTTCGCTTCACAATGTTCAAATATCTTGTGATATGACTTTTTCATATGTTGTTCGGATTTTACACAAAATGGAGTAGGCGTTTCTGGACCAAATGTAGTCATTTTTAAAAAAAATGATAATAATTTTAAAAATAAACTTAGTTTAATTTATTACGCAATTTAATCTTGAAAAAATGCTCATTATGTGATTAACATGTAAAAAAAGTAGGAGATATCCATGGTAATATTTATATTCATTTCAAGTTTATTTTCTTTTAAAAAAGAAATTCAAAAGATTCTAAAATTTTCTTTTCTGAATCATTGAAATATGAAAATAATAGTAAAAATTAAAATAAATTTTTTAATATCATTTACTTAGTTTTTACTTTTTCTTCAAAAAAATTTGAAAAATTAAAAAATTTGGATCGATATTATTTTAATTATTTTGAAGAATTTTAGAGAACTTTTTTATAAGATATGTCTATTGTTTTGAATAAATTAAATTCAAAATAATACTATTAATTCTTCCCTGTTCTAATTAAAATATATAAAATTAGATTTTAGTCAAGGAGCCACCATATTTATGTTTTACAAAAAATATTTTATTTTTTTCCAAAACCAAAATAAAAAAATGGTCAAATCGATGCGGAAAAAAGTTTTCGATTAGAGACGTTATCAGACGCTTTAAAGAAATCAGTGTATGTGATATCGATTAAGTTTACATTTAACACTTCATTAATCTGTCATCATGTTACTCTGTCATGTTACAAACTCAATTAGATTTGAGGTGCATGATTTGCCTGGCATAAAACCGTGCTGCTTCTCGTTGATTAACTCGTTTATTAATACGAAAGTCATAATTTCATTCCGTAAGATTTTCTCCATGACTTTACTAACTATCGGTGTTAATAAGACTGGTCTATAGTTTGAAACAGCATTTTTTGGCCCACTTTTATGCAAGGGTGAAACATTAGCTAGTTTCCAAAAATTAGGCAAAAGACCATCAGAGTAAGACTTGATAAAAATTTGGATAAAGGGTACGGTAACTATGAAGAACAATTTTTAAGGATATATGCAAATACTTGGTCAGATCCAACATACAACATTTTTTTAAAGAAAATAAAATCGTATAAAAGATCATAATTTGTCCATTTTTTACCATTTTTCATTCTGTATTAAAAAAAAAAGGTTAATTTTTTTTACTTAAATTAAATAAAAACAAAAAGGTATCAGAAATAAAAATAGTTTTTTAATCTCAAACTTTAAAATATTTTTACAGATAATTTTTTTCTGTGGTTGATAAAAAAGAAGTATTCTAAAGATTATTCATAAATAAAAAATATTGAAAACAACGTTGAAAAAAAAAATTCATGGTTTTGTTAAAGGTTGCAAATTTTGCTTTCAATTTTTTGCTAAGCGCTTGATATAATAGAGACTAATTTTACTCGTCCACTCATTAATTAAAAAAAAGGTTTAATTACAAATATTATCTAATAAAACATTAAAATTAAAATAAAAAATTATTTAGTTAGATTTATTATTCTAAAAGTTTAATTTAAAAAATATAAAGATTGATTTTTAGTCATTATAAAAATGAATATTTGAAAAGAACCGTTAATAAGAAAATACCAGTTCGAAAGATTGGAAAACTTATCGTATTGGGTTCATATTAAATAAATTAAATTTGAGGTTGGGTGTTTTTGACTTCATTTCCAATCTGGACCAATGCACAAATTGGACAAAATACAGATGTAAAAACATCTCCACAAATAGATCCCTTTTTTAAATAGTTGTTTTATTTATAAATTTAAAAATTAATTTGTAAACTCAAACCTGAATTCCTCTTTCGCTTCTCACTTTTGTTCTTAATGGAATAAGTCCACCAAAATAACAGTCACAAAATCCTTCACCAGCTTGTGAATAAACCTGAAGTTCATAAATCGGGAAACAAAATAAGGAGCACAAAAGCCCTTGACAATCTCCGAAGCATCCACATAGACCGAATGACCATTCTCTTTTAGGTAATTTTTGGTTGACAGCTTGTCTAAAAATAAATAAAAATAACAAATATACTTAATAGGAAGTATATTTTATTTTACATAATTATAGGCTGATTGGTAGTTGTAAAGTTATGTTGAACACTTGACTGATTATTTTCACTCATTCTTTTAGCTTCTTTTTATTTCAATTAAAGAAAAATTCTTTTTTAGTTTTAAATTTCAATATTTATAATATTTTATATCTCTTTTTTAACAATTTTAATCGTTCACTCTTTAAGGTTTATAACTTAGTTAGATTGCTTTTTATCTGTTATTATTTTTGTTTTTATTTTGCTGTTACTATAGCATATCGAGTAGAGATAAGTTTATCTGATTTTTCGAATCAAGGTATTTACAATTGTCAATTTTCTATAGCAACACCAAAATATTAGGCAATTTTTAAAATATCTAATGTTTATTTTATTTTTTTATTTATTTAAATAATTTGGTGCCGTATAGAATGGACCAAGTCCTTCTTTTCAGCCTAACGATACATAAATGCTTTGAATGGATAAAAAATATGGTAAAGTAAGAAAGATGTCATAAAAATATTAAAGGGAGTCATAAAAAAAAATTAGATAATTTGGGATATTGAAAGTGTTTTGAATTTGCTAAATTTAGAGAATAGCGAACCGTATATAGCTTGTTGAATCGGGTTTGATTCAAATTTATCTAATTCTTGAATAAGTATTTGGTGGTCTGATCTTTTAGCGAAGAATTTGGTCAATAATTTCTTTGATAGTTCTGAAATTAGGTCAATTTTGAAATTGTCGTGGATGCTGGTTACTCTGGTTTTTGGTGGGAAAAAAAGCATATGTCTTAAAATGGTGTTTTGTATGATTTGAAGATCTGTTTTAATTTTTTCAGTAGAGCATGACAACGGAATGAAAAAGAATGGAAAGCGATTTAGTCCTCTTATTTGTTAAATCTATAATGGTTCATAAGTGGTTTGTCTAAAATTGATGGATAAATTTTTACTAGAAAAAAAACAATTAAAAAAATGTAAAAAAAAATTAAATTAAATTATTCAATATTTACTCAAATTAAAGTATATATCTTTTTTTTAACTTTCACTAATAAAAACTAATTTTTTTAATATTCTCTATTTTTAAAGCTCTATATTACTAACGTTATTAAAAAAAATGGTTAAAATGGTCTAAGTTTTAATAGAAAAAATTAATTGTGTAATTTTAGTTTGATGTATTTAAAATTTTTAATTTTATAAATTTATTTACATATTTAGCTAATTGAGTTTATTACAAAATAAGAGTTTTAAATTTTTTTACACGTTTTACTATTTCACACGAGAATAACATATTTTTTTTCTTGAGCTTGTTTTATGATTTAATAAATCAAATAATTATTTGATATGAAAATAAGGTTCGCGGTTGCTAATGAACTGTAGCCGATTGTTTCGACTGCATTTGGTTTTGATCTTGAGCAACAAGCTGCTGTTGACCATAGTTGACGGCACGCCTGAAAAGTAGTATATGCGGCTCGGGCTCATGAATGAGATAATGTTGCCATCCTCTTGATTGCTGAACTCCAATTGAACGCCATTCGGCCTCAGACATCAAACGATCCTTGGGCACTAGCTTTGAGAGTTCCTTTGGCAACATTACATGTCTGGCAAAATATAATCTGTTTCATATAATTACTAATTAAATTTACCTATATTCAAAATGATCGTCGCTATACTTGTCAGAATAGTAGATTTCTTTGGACAACTTTTCTATGTCAATGACAACACCTTTGTGATTTTCCATCTTTATGGAAGTTAAAATTAGTTGCAGCGGATTTGGCTTATTAGTTTTCTAAACAAATAAATACATTCAATTTAATGGCTGGATTTTTATTTTGATAGAGATTTTTGCTTGTTATTGTTCTTCAAAAGCAAAGATTTTTAATTTAAAAAATTCTAGCTTCAAAAAATATATAAATGATTTATGTAACAAAAATTTTTGAAATTTAAAATTTAAAACAAGAATAATCAATGTCAGCTGTGTTTCATTCGTTTGATCATCGTGTCTCGAACAAATACACACAAATACAATGGTCTTTTTCATATTTTCATGTTAATTATTAATTATTTACAAAATGTCAAATATACTGACCAATTTTTTGTCTTTACATTTTTTGAATGAGGAATTCAATATTTTTTAAGAAAAAAAATATGTCAAATATAACTTATTTTTTGATTCTGATCAAAGTTTTCTACCTCTTTTTTTCTGTCGCCGTAATTATTTTGATTTTCTACTCTTTCGTTAACGTTACTCTGCCCATAAAAATTAAAAGAATCATTCAATACTACTTCACCTGATTTTATGTTTCGTTTGCAAATTGAAGTTTAAAATCAAATAAAAATGATCATGATCAAAATATTTTTATTAAAAATAGGTTTTTAAAATAAATTTATTGTAGGAGCATATTTTCAAATTATTCGATGCTAAACAAAAATTTTATGCATGCAGATTTAGGGTATATTGAGAATTTTTTCTTTTGGGAAGAAGCTCCTGTTAAAAAAAATAAAAAAAATTTGATTTTATTTGATGGGATACAAATTATGTATATTTTTTTTGAGTTTTAAACAAAATATAAATAAGTAAATAAAAAAAATCTTAACTTTCGGTTTTTATTTAAAGAAAATATCTCAAAAATTATTATTATTTTCGATAAATAGAACTCAAGAATAAGGGTACTTGTCCGTTCCTGGCTAAACCGCTGTGCAGAAGTATGCAAAATACTTGGCTATGGGTTAAAATGGTTTGCCAAACATTGATAAATCTCTTTGAATAGATTTTATCAAATGTCTTCTTGCTACAATCAATAAAGTGAATCATCTTTTCATCATCCGAAAAATCTGAGCTTTTTCAAACTGTTGTCTCTGAAGCAATATGTTTTTTATAGATGTCCCTTTTTTCCTTTTAAACCTAGAATCTTTAACATTTGGGTACCATTCTAACTCTCCACCGTTTACATATACTCTTGACATAAACTGTATTAATTTACTTAAGTTCACCTTAAATGATTTTAATAATTCTTAATGTCTTGAAAAAATTAATTTTTTATATTGATTGAGTTTTTTGGAGTTAATTGGAGAAGATTTTGTAAATTGACAATTTAAGATATTAATGACGGATGGTACTTAGTCATGAAATCTAAATTAAAAGGCAATTAAAATATTATTGTATAAATTGTCCTCATGAAAACATTGGTTCTAGATGCCAACTTATTTCAAGTATATTCAAAATATTGGAAAAATTTATTGAAAAAATATTCAATAAGATAATTTCTACTAGAATTTTTATATATTAAGTTTATTAAGTCTTATGTTGGTAAATGTAAATGTAGCTTGAAAAGTAACCAAAATATGTCTTTATTTGATAAAATCAAGATTGTCAAGTATCAAATGAAAAAAAATTACTAGAAAAAAAGAATATATTTTTGTGATCTATATTTGAATTATTTCAAGTTAGATAAAGATTAAAATTTTTGCCCCTAAAGTTATTATATCCTCATGACAGTCTAAACAAACTTAACCCCAAGTTAGCCTTCAAAAATATTATATGATTCACTTATATTTTAATCATATAGTTATAGAATTTAAGTTTCAAAATTATTCAAACAAAGTAAAAAAGATTGAAGTATCTAAAGCTTAAAAACACAAAGAAACATCTTTGTCGTCACTTATTATATAAAAATAATAATAATCAAGGACAAATAAAATTAATACTTATGAATTCTGCGAAGTTTAAAATTTTGCATATTAGATTGAATGTTATGATAAATGAATAAGCAAAATTAAATTTCTAATATTACAAAGTTAATTTAAAATCTTTTTAAAAAATTTAAAATCTATACATTTTTATATCTCTTAAAGATAAAAATATCCAAGATGACTTCAAATGATACGAAGCCTTTTGAAAAAGTAGTAGTACACCCTTTGGTCCTACTGAGTGTTGTTGATCATTTTAATCGAATGAAACAAATTGGCAATACCAAGAGAGTGGTAGGCATATTATTGGGTTCATTAAGAAACAAAGTTTTGGATATTTCAAACAGTTTTGCTGGTAATCATTTCAAAATAATCCGAAAAAATTTTAGAAATCCTAATTTGTTTTGTCAATAGTTCCATTCGACGAAGAAGATAAAAACAAAGATGTTTGGTTCTTTGACCATGAATACTTTGAAAACATGTATTCAATGTTCAAAAAAGTAAATGGTAGACTTTCATTAATCTGTGATTTATTCTATTTCTAATCTTTATACAGCTAGGGAGAAAATAGTTGGTTGGTACCATACTGGACCGCGTTTGCACCGAAACGACATAGCCATAAATGATTTAATTAAAACTTACAATCCGAATGCCGTATTAGTGATAATTAATGCCGAGCCACCTGAGCTTGGTCTACCAACCGAAGCATACTTTGCAGTCGAAGAAATTCATGATGTATTCAATGTTAAAAAATAATTAATTAATTGTTAAAATTTTATCTTAAGGATGGAACACCAACTACCAAAACCTTTGAACATTTGCCGTCAGAAATTGGCGCAGAAGAGGCAGAAGAAGTCGGAGTTGAGCACTTACTAAGAGATATTAGAAATATTACTGTCGGAAGTTTAAGTCAAAGATTAACAAACCAATTAAATGGTCTAAAAGGATTTTATTCAAGTTTAAATGACATAAAATCCTATTTGGACAAAGTAATCAAAGGAGAACTTCCAGTTAACCATCAAATTGTCTATCATTTACAAGACATTTTTAACTTGTTGCCTGAAATAAATATGCCAGATTTTGTCAAGTCAACATTTGTCAAAACAAATGATCAAGCCTTAGTAGTTTATTTAGCCTCAATGATTAGATCTGTAATTGCTTTACATAATTTGATCAATAATAAAATACAAAATAAGGAAACTGCAAGCTAAGATAATATTAATGTCTAAGCATCCTTTTTCTAACAGTGATTCGACAATTTTTTTCTATAAAAATCGGAATTTAATTCTATTTAATTTAATTGAAATAAAAAACTAAAAATAATTTACTATTTTTTATTAATAAACTTTTATTCGAGTACTTAAAAATATTAAATAATGTGTTTTTATTGTTTTAATCATTCGATTTATTAGGAACTTACATTCATAAATTTTATGAATTCGATTATGTCAAAATGCAATCAAAATAATAAGATTTTAATAAAAAAAGAAATTTTTCTTATTTAAATTCTGGATTTGTTGAATAGAATTTTATAAATCACTCTGAGAGGCGAGAAAGTGTCTGATTTTCATTAGCAATTCTTTTTTGACCGAATCTGGAACCAAAGCTCTACCCTTCGGAACCATTTCTAACACCAGATCTTCAACTGTTATATTATCTAAGCCTTTATTTTTTACGACTTCTTCAAATTAAAGATTATCTTCAAATAAACAAAGATTTTATTTTAATATTACCTTTACAATGCGCTTTAACTTGATCTCTCCAGCCACATTCAATTAATTTTTGCTGTAAAGCTTCCTTAAGTCTTAATTAAAGTATGTATTAAAGGAATAAATTAATTTTGGAAAAAAAGTTAATTTTTAAATAATAAATAAAAAGCATAATTAAGAAGTCTGATCTTGATGAGCTGACATTGTTTACAAAACATATTTAAGATATATTCAATTATTGCTTTAATAAATTTAAAGCAATTTAATGATAACTTTAATTGAATATTGAATTTAAAAACAAAAAAATTAATTTTTAAAATTATTTCTGAATTAAAATACTAATAATTAATAATAAGAATAAGAAATCTAAAATCATATATCTATAAAATTAGAGGATACCTATCACGTTCGCCAGTTTCAATCAATTTTGCATTTATTGAAGCTCTCATTTGTTGTTCTTTAGCAGCTCGGTCTTTTTCGGCCATTTTCCAAGTTTCTAAATAAAAAATTATCATTAACAAAAATAAACAATAAATTAAAAGTATGAAAATATAAATTTGTATTATATTTTATAAAATGAATGAATAGTCTATACTCATTAAACAAAATCTTTATTTCTTCTTATTATTTTTAATATTCTACTTAATAACTAATTATTCAAAATAAAATAAATATAAATTCATACAAATAGAAACACAATTTTGCACCAAAATTAGTAAAAATAAAATTAAATTGCACAATCATAATAAAATTTAAGTCTTTTTATATATTTTATATTTTATAAACTTAACTAAATTTTAAAAAAGTAAAAGTATATTCATAAGACAATATAAATATACATATTTTTTTTGAAATTTGTTAATTTCAAATGGTTTGTTAAATAATGTCTAGCAGCGATTATTCTGTTTTGATGCCACCGCCGCAAAAAGAAGGTGGTTTGATTAAAATGCCAAAGAAAAATCCTGATGTTGAGGGCCATGAGTTCAAGGCGCCGTTGCCAGTAGATCCAAAACCAAAAGGCTCAATTCTTGGTCTAGATGTACTTGCCGCTCGCAAGAAAAAAGAAAAACTGGAAAGTGAGCTTAAAAGTGCCAAAGAAGAGCCAACTAGCAAACGTTCAAAAACTTATTCTTACACAGGTGAAGAAGAATCAGTTGATTTTAATGATTCCAAATCAGGAAAAGATACTAAAGAACCAAATCGTAGAAACTACAGAGAAAGGATCTACGATGATAAAAAAACACCAACTCCCCACAGAACCTATCATGATCGAATAAATATAAAGGAAAAATATGATCGAAAAGGCCTTTATGCTTCATCAAATGAGTATCATCATAAAAAAGACAGAAAAAGAACATGGGATGATTCTACGCCACACTATTCCAACAGTGTGGATTATATTAAAACTCCAAGAGGTTTGATCCGAGATAGTCCTTCGCGTTCTAGTTGGAGAGATGAAGACGAAAGAGAATATTCAAAAAAATCAAGTTGGGATCATACGCCAAGACGAGATCACAAAGAAAGTAGAAGATATGATGAGACTCCAGCGCCAACACCTAGCCATAAATATAACAAGTGGGCTGATGATAGGAGAAAAACCGGCGCTACTCCGCTACGAAAGGAATCTGAAAATTTTTCGAGTGATGAAGAATTTGAAGATGATCAAAAAAGACTTGATCGAGAATGGTACGGAATGGACGAAAATGAAGGCTATGACCAAGAAAATAATTCCTTTGCAGCAATGAGTGAAAGTTTTTTGAATTTAAAACAGGAAAAGATGCAGCAAAAATGGAAGCGAAAAGTTTCATTCCATGCTCAGCAAAGGAATCGAGACCATCAAAAGTGGGAAACCAATAGAATGCTGACCAGTGGTGTTGTGTCACAGATTGATCCTGATGAAGATTTTGAAGATGAAACTGAAGCCAGAGTCCATATAATTGTAAGAAATATAGTGCCACCTTTTTTGGATGGAAGGATTACATTTACCAAACAATTCGAACCAGTAATACCATTAAAAGATCCAACTTCTGATATGGCAATAGTTTGTCGCAAAGGATGTCAATCTGTACGGAGATTTAGAGAGCAGAGAGAAAGACAACAAGCTGCTGAAAAGGTCAACAAGCTTGCAGGTACCAAATTAGGAAACATTCTTGGAATTCATGAAAAAAGTGACAAGGAAATGGTTACTGAAGACGACTCAGTCGATTATAAAAAAAGCCAACAATTTGCTGATATAATGAACGAACAAAAATCAGAAGCAGTATCTGATTTTGCCATACGAAATACCATAAAGCAGCAAAGACAGTATTTGCCAGTGTATGCGGTTCGTGAAGAGCTACTTAAAATAATTCGTGAGAATACAGTAATTATTGTGGTTGGAGAAACAGGCTCTGGAAAAACAACCCAATTGACTCAGTATTTACACGAAGATGGTTTTACTAAACGAGGAATTGTTTGTTGCACTCAACCACGTAGAGTCGCTGCCATGTCCGTAGCTAAGCGTGTATCTGAAGAGATGAGTGTCAAATTAGGCGAAGAAGTTGGCTATGCCATTCGTTTCGAAGACTGTACATCTGATAATACTGTAATTAAATACATGACAGATGGTATTCTACTTAGGGAAAGTTTAAATGAGCCAGATTTGGATCGTTATTCTGCTATAATTATGGACGAAGCCCATGAAAGGTCCTTAAATACAGACGTTCTATTTGGTCTACTAAGAGAAGTAATTAGTAGGCGTCAAGATCTTAAATTAATTGTCACATCGGCCACTATGGATGCTGATAAATTTTCAGCTTTTTTTGGCAATGTAGTGGTCTACAATATTCCAGGTCGCACTTTTCCAGTCGAAATATTCTTTAGTAAGAATACAGTTGAAGATTATGTTGACGCAGCTGTTAAACAAGCGGTACAATTGCATCTTGGTGCACCTGATGGGGATATATTGGTATTTATGCCAGGCCAGGAAGACATTGATGCTACATGTGAAATGATTAAAGAAAAATTAGAAACTTTGCTTGAAGATGGAGCTCAACCATTGTCGGTTTTGCCAATTTATTCCCAATTACCGACTGATTTGCAGGCTAAAATATTTCAAAAAGCCGAACATGGAATGAGAAAGGTAGTTGTAGCCACGAATATTGCCGAGACAAGTTTAACTGTTGATGGCATAAAATATGTTATTGATGCAGGCTATTGTAAATTAAAAGTATTTAATCCTCGTATTGGTATGGATGCCTTACAAGTATTTCCAATTAGTCAGGCAAATGCGTCACAACGAGCTGGCAGAGCGGGCCGTACAGGACCTGGTCAATGTTTTCGGCTTTATTCAGAGAGAAACTTCCGCGAAGAAATGCTCAGAACCAATGTGCCAGAAATTCAGCGGACAAATCTATCTAATGTTATTTTATTGCTTAAGTCCCTTAATGTTCAGGATTTAATGCAATTTCACTTCATGGATCCGCCACCAAGTGATAATATGATGAATTCAATGTATCAACTGTGGATTTTAGGTGCTTTGGATAATACTGGAGAGCTTACTGAATTGGGCCGACAGATGGTTGAATTTCCACTTGATCCAGCTTTGTCAAAAATGGTCATAGTCGCTGGTACGATGGGTTGTAGTGCTGAGATGATAATTATTGTATCTATGCTATCAGTTCCGTCCATTTTTTATCGCCCTAAGGGACGCGAAGAAGAGGCTATTTCAAAGCAAGAAAAATTTCAAGTTCCTGAATCTGACCATTTAACTTTATTGCATTTGTACCAGCAATGGAAGATAAATGGCTACTCAGCAAGCTGGTGTACTGATCACTTTATTCATGTCAAAGCTATGAAAAAAGTAAGAGAAATTCGTCAACAATTGAAAGAAATAATGACCTCGTTAGACCTAAAGCTGGTATCATGCGGCACTGATTGGGACATAGTCAGAAAGTGCATCTGCTCGGCATATTTTCACCACGCTGCCAGGCTAAAAGGTATAGGAGAATATGTTAATTTGAGAACTGGTATGCCTTGTCATCTGCATCCAACTAGCGCCCTTTATGGAATGGGAATGACTCCAGATTACATTGTGTACCATGAATTGGTTATGACTATCAAAGAGTATATGCAGTGTGTTACTGCTGTGGATGGTCAGTGGCTGGCAGAATTGGGTCCAATGTTTTTTAGTTTGAAGGATTCTTCCAAATCCAAAGCTGAGAGTAGAAAAAAATTTATTAATGAAAGAATTGCCATGGAGAACGAAATGAAAGAAGCCCAAGAAAAAATTGAGCAAAAAGAAAGAGAAAAAGAAATGTCTTTTGTGCCTAGTAGACGAACACATATTATTACGCCTGGTAGAGCAATTAATGATGATATTAAAAAAGAAGCTATGACTCCGACCCCGCGTAGGCGATTTGGCCTTTAGTTATTCGATTTATTTTTTTTTATTCAGCTCAATTAGATTTGTATATTTTGTTATTATTTCTTTTATATATTTGTTCAAATTTAGAATAAAATAATTTAATAGTCTAAATCAAAATATTTTTTGGAAAAAACCAAAAATTTTTGTTCATTTTTAATTCTAATTTTTCTTAATTTAATTAAGCTATGTACTAAAGAGTTAAAAAAATTCATTTTCAAAGCTGGAAAAAAAAATTTAAATTATTAAAATAATTTACTCAAATCTGCTAATTTATTGATTTTTTAAAATGGTATCAAAAACACCTCTTGTCCTTTTGCTATGTGGTTCTTTCAATCCAGTTACCAATATGCATCTACGGATGTTTGGTAATTTTCTCTTTCATTAGATAAAAAATTAAAATAATATTTTTTGTTAAGAAATAGCAAAAAATTATTTTAATTCGACAGAAAAGTTTAATGTCTTAAAGGGAATAATATCACCTGTCAGTGATGGATACAAGAAAAAGGGTCTTTTAGACGCTGCGACTCGGTGTGAGATGGTCAAATTAGGGCTAGGTAATCATAATTGGGTTGAATTAAGTGAATGGGAGTCAACTAAACCAGAATGGACCCCAACTCTGGAAGTTTTAAAATATCATAAAAATTATGCTGAGAATTTGTTTGGAAAAAATGTTCAAGTAATGCTATTATGTGGCGGAGATTTAGTAGAAACATTTTTAGTACCAAATTTGTGGAAATCTGAACACGTATAGATATTTTTTAGTTTCAAAATGTTTTATTTATATTTTAAATAATGCAGATGGAAGAAATATTTTCAAATTTTGGATTGGTGATCATTAATAGAATGGGCTCTGGTCCCGAAAAGACAATATATGAAAATGATTTTTTGTATAAGCACAAGGTATGTTTAAAAATTCTAATTGAAAAATTTATTTAAAATTAATTATAGAATAATTTTTATCTAATCAACGATTGGATTTTAAATGATATAAGTTCAACTAAAATAAGGTATTTTATCTATAATTGACAATAATTTATAATATGATCTTTTTAGACGAGCTATCTCGAGGAATGAAAGTGTTCGATATTTGATTCCAGATGAAGTAAATGGTTTTATTTCAAAGAACAACTTGTACAAAAATTAGCAACAATTTTTTAACAATATATAATAAAATTATTAAATAAATTAACTTCATTTTCAATTAGTTTTTAAAAAACTATCAACTTTATTTTAAAAAAGTCGAATTAAAAACAATAGTTTTGATACAAATAAATGCATTATTTTTACATTTTTATCTATTAAGTTTATACTTTTAAAGAAAAGTTTCATAACTGGTTTAATCTGAAACTAACAATAATGGCAACAAATTAAATTTGTAATTAATTTTAATTTTTCTCATTAATTTAATTATCAAAAAAATATTATATATAGCGGATAAAATATCATTTTTTCATTTTATTGTAATATTCTATAACTTCATAGGGCTTTTCAATTTCTTCTATGTGGAATAAACTCTTAACAGGTTTTCTTCTTGTTCGACTAAATGAACAATTAACCATTGATTCATTTTCCCATGAGCTTAACTAAACATTAAAACAAAAAATTAAGAAAAAATAAAATTTTAATTACGGTTCAAATTTGTATGGTCCAATATCTTTCCATTGAACTAAAAATTGAAGTTTACCATCAATTATTCTTTCATTTAAGATCGCTTCATAATCCCATAAAATGTCTTCTGGATGTGCATGATTGGATTCAAAATCGGAACTTGAGTATTCCTGTCTTAATTCATTAGATGAACTATTTGATTCTCTTTTTGGTCGTCTTCTAGTGGCAATTTTTCTTTTGGAGCATGACATCAAAGACTAAAAAAGTTAAAAATTTGGCTAATTATATCAAATAAACTTTTTATGATTACCTGGCTTTTTTTCCCATTATTTTTCAGGTCTGAACTAAAATCTTGTAAAAAATCAAAATCAGTGATTTTTATTTTCAAAAATTTAGGAAATTAATTTTAATTAATTTAAGCTTTGAACAAATGAGAGTGCAATTTATTAGAAAGAAATTTCTTTACCAAATTTTTCCAGTTTCAAAGTTTTAGATTCAGCATCCCAGACAACTTTTGAAATAGTTCTATTCCATTCTTCAAATGAAGGAATTTTTAATTCATCATCTTAAATTTTTATTTTAGTCCATTCCGTTCATTCTCCAATAAAAACAAATTTGTTTACTTTCTATCTTTTCTAAGATATCTTCAGTTTCACCCCTTTCTTGGCTTTCATTAGCATATGTAAACGCGCATAAATATTTAAAGAACTTGACCGATTTTCCAAATTTTTGAGTGGCACTATCACAAAGATTTATTTTATAATTCACAAAATCATATAGCTCATCATTTTTTAGATTATCATTGAATTTTTTTTTGAAAAGGAATCGTTTTTCTTCCTGATTATATTCGACATAAACGTTTTCTTCACATGATCGCCATAAATTATAATAGCCATAGAAATCAGGAACCTTAGCTCCTTTCCCTTATAATAAAAAAATTTTAATAATCTTTATTTAGATGAAAATGTATATTACTCTTGATCATTTCACATAGAACCACATGATTTCGCGGTATTGGTCGTTCTTTGTCGGGTCTTGTTTCAAGCTCTTTAACGAAAAATTCTCGGCCACAAAAAAAAAAGAATTTTGAACGGAAATGCTTAAATTCGTCATAATCCTAAATTTATTCCTATAAAATTTTAAAGGTCTAAATGACTTGAAATATTTACCATATTTTTACATAAGTCTATTTGATTTTGATAAAAAAAGAATCAACTAAAATTATGAAAATAATTTTAAAAAAAATTTATTGTTCGACTTGAATTAGTATATTTTTATGCCAAAAAGTGCAAATGATGTTTAACTTTTTCATTATTTTTATGAAATTATATCCTTTATTCTATTAAAAAAAAGTTTCGAAATTGTTAATCGAATTAATTGTTCTAATATCCATAAATTTGCTATTTTTTTGTTAAAAATTTTCAAACAATCGAAAAATAAACCATTATTGGATACCGATAAACACTGAAAAAAATTTAAGTAAAATTTTAGTTATAATGTAAAAATATTTATTATTAATAATATAAATAAAACAATAATCAAAAAAATTTTAAAACAAGATCGGTGAAATTTGAAAATTTAATAATATTGTAATAAATAAGGACTTTAATTAATGTATAAATGTTTATATTATTAAATTTTTCAAGTACGGTAGTTTACAGATATGTTATGATATAAAATTACCCTTTACTTTATTATAAATTAACCTTATTAAAATTTAATATTTTTATTCAAATTGAAAATATGAATTTATGAAGTTAATTAGTTTAAAATTGATTTTATTTCGATTTTAATTTTTATATTACTAATCATATTTTTAACGCTCGAATATATAATTTGTGATTCTACGAGTTTTGACGAATGATTGTCTATTCAGATTTTTAATAAACATTTATTTAAAAACACACTTATATTTTATTTACTCCTAGTTCCTCTGAAGTTATTCTAGGCTGGTTTTATTAAGAATTCTAAGAATTGCGCAAGGGCAAAATGTTATATATTTTTATATTTTTTAAAATAAATTTAATAAAAAAAATTCCCAAATAAAATTTTCCTGAAACAATGCACAAAAATATGAAAATGTAAAAATTATAAATTTTGAAATTTCATTTTCCTATAAACCGTGGTTCTGTCAAATAATCTTATAGTTTTTAAAATAGTTAATCAATTTAAAATCTTTGACAAGACTTCAATCTTACAAAATTTCATTACTAATTATAACAATTTGAGATATTAATTTAAACTAATAAATTTATCACTATTTGTTTATTTCATTATTTATAAATGGTATTTTAAAGTACTTGAAATACATGGCAAAGTAAAAATTTTGCTCATTTTCATTTTGCTCAATCTTGCTCAAAAATAACAAAGAAAATTTGAAAAATTGCAGTTTGCAATTTGAATTTTTATTTAAAATAATTTATTAAAAAAATTAAAAATGTTAATTAATTAGTAGAATTTTGATTGCCATTGTCGTCGCAAACAGCCAGCCAAAATGTTAAATTACAATTTTAGGAAAGATGTGTGGAACGCCTTAGTTTCACATTCAAAACCTGTTTTTTTGAATGAAATATTTCCTGATTTGTTAATTGCTTCAAATAGTTCTCCGAACGCTTCAGTTAATGATATTCCAAAATTCCTGAATATCAGCGAACATGAGGAAATATAAATAAATTTTTTAATAGAAATTAAAAAAAAAAGACTTTTAATAAAAATTTTATTAGTTTTAAAAACTAATCCGTTTTCTAAAATTAAAAAGGCTAAAATATTAACTTGTTTAAATTAAATGTATTTTAAACAAGGTATATAATTATTGGAATGACTTTACATCATTTGAACCATTTTGTATTGAAAATTTTTGATGGGGAAAATTATTTTGACATCGATAATTTAAAACCAGATTCAATTTGTCAAAATAATTCTTTATTAATAGGAGAAAGAAAATTCGACATAACATATATATTTTATGAAAAACTATAATTTTTATCGAAATAAGCTATTTGTGGAATTTTATTAGCAAATAAATAACTACATCAAAATCGTTCTTTATTTAATAACTGATCCGTTTTTAAAAAATTAAAAAAAATATTTGTTCAATTAAAGTCAATTGAAATTTGATGATCCAGTAGGCTAACTTTAACTGGATTACATTGCATCATGATAATTTTGATTAAAAAATTTAAAAAATATTAATATTTAATTTAAATTTTAAGTGAAATTAGAAAATATTTTTTAAAATATTCTTCTTTAAAGTAAATAAAAATTTTTTTTTAAATCTCTGGAATCAGAGTTCGTAGCACATTGATTCTAGGATATTTTCCAAAAAGATTAAATAAATAAGGTAAATAAAATACAACTGATTATATTATTAGTAATTTAAATACAGATAATAAAAATCAAATAATTAAAAGAAAATTATTTCCAAAATCTTTGTTTGAAAATCGATATTAAATCACTTGGTAAATCATTAAATCTAAAAATTTTGACATATTCTTGTTCAAGATTCAGATAAATTTTTGTAGACTTTTATCTCTTAATTTAGAAGTACCAAAGTTGTCCAGTGGTTCCCAATTTAGTCTAAATAGTTGCCGAATAAAAAACCAATTTAATTCTGACTCTGTAAGGATAATCTGTAAGGATATGCAAATTATCTACCAAAGCTGGTTGTGAAAAGAAAAAAGATGAATTTATATCATTAAATAAAACCATTATATAATTTGTTTAATGTAAAATTTGCATTTTATATTTTTTCAGCATCTAATCTGGAAACGAATTAGAAAAACTATTTACTCTTGTTGATATGAATGAAAAAAATAAGAACTATTACTTTATACATTAGTCTTGCTAAATTAATCATCTAATTAACCAAAATTAATATACAACATGGGCTTAATATCTTTAATTGTCATAAGAACCAAATTGTATCTGTAGCTCATCGTATCTTCTCCTTAAAAATTTTTTAAAAAATTTCTAACTTCCAGTTTTCAAATTTTTTTATGAAACTGTTAATTAAATTATGGATAGAAAGATCAAAAAAGATTTTAAGATAATGAATTATATTATTTTAAAATTAAATTAATCTAATTTTATCAAAAATTTATTTTAGATAAACCTATTTAAAAAAAAGTTTAATTAACGTTGCTTCAATCTTTAAATTAAACTTCGAAACTCAGACAAAATTAAATTTTACACACTAATAAAAATTTGACACTAAAACTTTTTATTTTTCTCAATATATTAAGAAAATTTAAAAACTAATAAAAAAAATCATATTCAATTTAATTTTAGAAGATCTTAAATATCAGTATCACAAAGATACTTAAGACCACAAGGATCATTTATAAGATTACCAAAACTAATTAAATTTTAGAAAAAAATTGAGAAATTAAAAATTTAAATCAATAATGTCTATGTCCAAAAGCTGACGCAAGTGACCCGTAAAGCCAATTAAACATCAGATCGCCAGATATCGGTCCAACTCGATCCAAAAAAACAATACTTCTTTTTTCTGACACAAAACTGTCTCCAATAAGCTAATAGCTACATCAGCTGCCATCTTCATTTTCCAACAGAAATATATCAAGTCGCTAGAGCTGAGCACTAACTGAAAAAAGGCAGCAAACCGGCCTTGGCCTAAACTGGTCGAGGTTGCCAGCCAAGGCCTCGGCCTGTCACTCATCATCTCAAAGTTATTCCTATACTTAATCTAAATGGCACACCGTACAAACTCAAAGTAACCAGCGGCTTAGCTTGCCTCCAATATTAGCGATAGGTCCATCTCTATTTGCCACAGGTCCATTAGTTTCAAACTTGCTGCCCAGCGTACCCACAAGAAGCTACGAAATGACGCAGCGTCTCCAATTCAGCGTCATAAACCTGCTCAGGTTCGTACGCAACCAGCAAATAATGCCGAACAACGTGTTCAACGACGGCACGCACTTGTTGAACGCGTCTATTCAGTACATATTCTAGCGGCTGGCTTCCAACTAAATCAGCCCCAAAAACCTCAAGCAATACATGCGCTCGGACACCGTGTTCGATAGTGGCCGGAACCGGCAGCTGCTGGCGCCGCTGAGCCACGTCAAATGCCTCATTTTATTGAACAGTCCGAGAGACAGCAGACAGTATGGCGGCGGCATCGTCTTTTTCGAGTTCAACATGATGATCGAGGACTTCGGCTGCTTGTTCTTGGCGTCGATTACGCCGCAGCTGTCAAACGCGCCGACCATCGTGGCCATGGGCATGGTGTCGTTTGAACGGCGGAGATTTGAATTCGATTGTTGTGCCTTAAATCAAAAAGACTTGATTGGTGTCTAATTGTGTTTGAATTAAGCCAAGAATAATCAATGTAGAAGTTTTTTCCATCAAGTGGATAGATTTGAGATGAGAAGTCACTCTGAGACACTTGTTCTACGATTCCTTGGTTTAACCAGATATCTATTTGTTTCTGGACAGCGGCTTCTTGAAATTTGTCAAGCTCAATATGGTCATTGTGGCCAATATAAGCTGATTTTAAATTTTTGCAATGCTTATGGTTAGTTGAGAAGCACTTTGCTCAGATTCATACCACCGTTGAACAATGGCTGATACTTTATGAACAAATATTCCAATGTGATGGGAACTATTCGAATATTTGGAGGAAAATGCGTTCCATGATTGGTATCAGAAGCTTTTTTCTCAACTCAAAAAATTTCTTTTTTACAAATTTAAATTTAAATACCACTAAACCAATTAAAATTAATAAAATTAAAACAAAAATTGATAACAAAATTGTTAAAAGAATTGGAAATTTTTTATCTACTGTGTCATTTATGTATCTTTATTTATGTACAGTGCTATTTATCATTACTGTGCTGTTAGTCTCCAAAAGACTAGTTTGTTCGGTAGTACCTTGAAAAGTTGAAATAAAAATTTGCTCTGTAGTCGGGTGATTCTGAGTGGAAATGGATGCAATTGCTTCAGTGGTCAAGTTAAACTGCTCGGAGCTGTTCCAAGAGGGCCAGTGGTTGCATTTGGCCATATTGATGAGCCGGGCTGTGCTCAAGACAAGCAGGTTGAGTGTGTACGTGAACGGCAAGCTTGTGCGCAGCCAAAAATAGATCTATTTGAATTCGATAGCTGTGGCGCCCTGATCGGCACGCTGCCGATGTTTCGGTCTCAGTCTGCGGTAGTTTGGCGCTAGACCGGCTGCCATCTCGTCGAAATGACACTGGCAAATTTTCGCCGCGTCTACATTAAAAACGAGAGCAATGCCATTGGCAAACAATTGAACATACAATGAGAGTGTGACGCCGTTGTTAATGTGCTTTATTTAACATTTTGGCTGGCTGTTTGCGACGACAATGGCAATCAAAATTCTACTAATTAATTAACATTTTTAATTTTTTTAATAAATTATTTTAAATAAAAATTCAAATTGCAAACTGCAATTTTTCAAATTTTCTTTGTTATTTTTGAGCAAGATTGAGCAAAATGAAAATGAGCAAAATTTTTACTTTGCCAAATACATAATTTTTGATTAAAAATAAGATAGTAAATTAGTTTTCTTCTAAATGAAAATAAAAGTTAATTTTATTTAGTCAAAAAGAAAACAAAATTTAAAATATTTTTATTTAATTAAAAATTGTGAATAATGAAAATTAAATACTTATACTAATCATAAAGCTAGTCATGATAATTGTTTAATTTAAATTTGAAACTATATAAAGCATTTTCTTGAAGTACTTAATTTTTTTAATTTTCATTTAGATATGAAGGAAATATTTTTATTTTCATTTTTGATTTATTTAACTTATCAATCTTGTTACGCTGAAGACGTAATAGGTTGTGGTGGATTCATTAAATCTAATACAGATATAAATTTTAAAATCATTAAAATAAAGCTAATAACCAAAGATGGAGCACTTAAATATACCACCGAGGCTTCGCCTGTAAACGGGTACTACATGATTCCCGTTTATACAAAAGGTGAATACATTCTTCAAGTGAGTCCTCCACCTGGTTGGAGCTTTGGTACATTTTACTTGAAAAATTAAATAATTAACAATTAATACATTTAATTAGAACCTCAGCAAGTATCTATTAATATTGATGGAGAAAACGATGCTTGTAGCCGAAATGAAGACATAAATTTTTTCTTTAAAGGTTTTGGCCTTTCGGGTAAAGTTGTAAGCTTAGGTGATAGCAAAAGTCGCGGTCCATCAGGAGTCAAGTTGAACCTCTTATCTAATGGTAAACAAATAGACTCAACAATATCTGGTAATGATGGAACATACTATTTTTCGAATATAATGCCAGGAAAGTATCAAGTTGAGGCATCTGATTCTTCATTCAAATTCAAAACCAGCAAAATTGATGTTGAACTCTCCAAAGAAAATTGGTATGCCAAAGACAATATTGTTATTAGTGGCTACAGAATTGAAGGTTTTGTTCTAACTCAAGACCAAACAAAAATCCAAGATGCTGTTGTTGAACTTCATTTTCAACCTGGTCAAAATTTTGATACCAAAAACTTTGAATGTGATCACTCAGTTAAGAAAGACAATGTTATTTGCACCGTTAAAACAGATTCAAATGGAAAGTTTACTTTTGGTAATGTGAAGTTCGGCAGCTACAATTTAGTCGCTAAATACTCTACAAAAAATCTTCATTTCTCAATGACACCTGACTATCTCAAAGTTGATTTGATCAAGCATTCCAATTTGCAGCTGAATGATAATTTCATTCTCAATTCAATTACCATTAAAGGAAAAGTTTCAGTGCCTAAAAATACTCCATTTGAATCATTGGAAGTTCTTTTAAATGGTAAAAAACTTTCAGTTACTAACAATGGTGAGTTTTCAATGGAAAAATTGACAAACGGGAACTACAAGTTGTCACTCAAGGCAAAAAATGTATATTATGAGGACCGCACTATCAATTTAGATCTTTCTAATCGAAAGTTATTGGATTCTCATGCTAATTTATTAAGTTTGGTTGAAATAACTCCAAAATCATTTGATGTTTGTGGTCAAGTGCGCATTAAAAATTCAGACTTACTCACCAATGTTGCTGAATCAATAAAAATCAAATGCTTTGCTGATAATCAGCTTTATAAAACAGCTTCATTAGACAAGGATTTAAAATATTGTTTATCTCTTGACACCAATAGAAATTTTATTTTAAAAGCCGAATTAAGTGAAAAACTTTCCCAGATTTTAAGGTTAGTTCCTCATGAAAGAAAAATTTTATTAAACGAGGGTCCAATTTTTGATGCCAATTTTGAGCAATTAGAAGCTAAATTAGAAGGAACTATTGAATTTTTACCTAATGAACAAGTTCCAAATGATCTAACTGTAACAATAAAATCAGCTGATTCAGCTTGGAATCAAAATATTCCAATTAAGTGCTCAAAAAATCAAGTTGATAAGCCATTTGTAACCAAGTGTTCTTTTATTTTGAATAATTTGCTTTTTGGCAATTATCATTTGAAAACCAATTATGATGATCTATATTGTTGGAAAATGCCAAACAATCAGCAATCACTGTCCATAAATGTAAACTCGGAATCACAACAAATTTCGGTTCAGCAACAAGGCTATAAAATTAGATATAAACTTAGTCACAAAAATTTAGTTTTAAGTTTATTAGATTCGCAAAAAAATATTATCTATAGTAGAAATATTATTAAAAATACTGATTTAAGTGATGAAATTTGTTTACCACAAAAAGCCGACTACACCATTCAAATAGATTCGTGTCATAGATTTACCGATTCAAAATCGGATCGTGACACAATCAGCCTTAAGTCGGACTTATTCGTGAGAGGATCAAATCAATTAAATTTAAATGCTATAAAGCATAAAGTGGCTGTAGATGTTATTTATAAGTTCAATGATGACAAGGATAAGCTTGCCGTAAACAAAAATGACTTTAAAATTTTGGTAAAAAATCAGGATCAATTGGTTGAAACAATGCAATTTGAGCTAAAATCGGAACAAAACAATCAAATTGTTTTCACAGGTAAAACTTGGCTGGCTCCGAGAGGAAATTACATTTTTGTTGCCGAGTCTGGCAAAGCACTATTTGAAACAAACGAAAAACAATTGATAATCAATGAAGAAAATTGTGAATTAAACCATGTTAAATTTGATTCAATATTAGGTATTTTCATTACCGGAAGAATAGAAGCAAAAGATTTGGAATCAATTGATTTAGAATTAAAGTTAGCATCAGATAATACAGTTTTAAAACAAATACAAATATCAGGCTCTAGTGGTTTTAAATTGGGACCACTAAAGGCACCCTCTTCTCTTTACACAGTAGAACTGTCAAAATCTGGATATCTTTTTAATATTTTAAAATCTGAACTAAATGAAGGAAATTACTATTTGGAGTATCAGGCTTTAAAACTTGGTCAACTCAAAGTAAATGTTGTTGACACAAAATCTAAGTCCAATTTGGAAAATGTACTTCTAAGTTTGAGTTCAGAGAATCGTCAATTTAGACAAACAATTCGAACTGATTCGAGTGGTTTGGTTTCGTTTGACAATTTAAGACCTGGCTTGTATTATTTGCTTTTAATGATGCAGGAGTATGAATTTGTGCCAAACTCACATCCGATTCAAATTACTGATGGCTTTAACTCAAATTTGCTAGTTGAAGCGAATAGAGTAGCGTTTAGTGTATTTGGCAAAGTGACTTCAATAAATGGTCAAGCTGAAAATGATGTCACAGTTGAGGCCAATGGTTTGAGAAATTTTGAGGACGAGTCAGATGCAGAAAATGAAAATTGCAGATTGAGCAAAGAAAATGGTCAAGTTGATGATTACTATGGAACTTATCGCATTCGCAACCTTAGACCTGGATGTGTCTATGAAATGAAAATAAAGACCAAGAGAACAGACCGCGAGTTTAGAGTCTTGCCAGAAAAATTCATTCTGAATATGGACAAGGCTGATATTTTGGACAAAAATTTTGTTTTAGTTGACCAAGTTGACAAAATGGATGTCTCTGTTGGTTTGAGCCATAGACCCAATGAACTAATTTCACTTAAATCTAGAAAAGCAAATAATTTTGTTAAAATTAGTTTCTTTAAAACAAATCAACCAGACCAGATACTACAAACTACATTTTCACCTGTTAATTCAATTGTGTATTTAAATCCTTTGGCTCGCGATAAAAGTCAATATTCTTTATCAGTTGAGCTTTTATTCCCAAGTAGTATTTCTGTATTTGGAAGCTTAAATCAGCACCAAATCAGTCAATTACAGCAGTTACCTGTAATTGATCGCAAAGAATTCACTTTCTATGCTGATAAATCCCATAAGCATTTTAATTTTGAATTTAGAGAAGAACAAGAGCTCAAGAATACAGATATGTTTACATTAGGACAAGAAAAATACCAAAATGTGTATTTGACAATACCGCTATTTATAGTTTTAATATTTTCAGTTTTGAATTGGACTAAGCTTCATGCCTATTTTATTGATTTGAATGACCGAATTTCGGAAAAAGGTGTTTGGTCTAGTGTTTTACCAAAGCAAACTACTGAACAGACAGTACCGCAGCCTAAAACTAAATCAAAAGGAAAAAAGCTTAAAGACCAAGGTAGCGATAGTGAATCTGTTCTAAGACAAAGTAAACAAAAGCCAAGTCAAGCAAATGATGGATCATCTGAGCAAAGCGAAAGTGAAAATTCTGGACTGAAAACAATTGAAGATGGTGATATGCTTGTTTTGCACACAAGAAAACAAAAAGTCAAAAGAGCACTTTAAACTCATCTAATTTCAAAATATTTATTGTTTTTGATCGAAATTTTATAAGATTTTAAAATATCATTTAATATTTTTTAATTTAGTTGTTTACGAATAAAATAGTCAAAATTATCTGAGTTTAATTTCTTAAATTCAATTTGGAACTTCTAGAGAAATTTAATTTACAAAAGTTTTTTTAGCCAAATATAAATAAGATTTATAGAAAGAGTCTCAATAAACCAAAATAGATCGTAACTTTTAGTATCCATTAATTTTGATTGAAAATTCTTAATTTAATCAAAAGTTAATAAAATTAAAAAAATGGATCTGAATTTATGATCAATTAAAATTTTTGTATTAGAAAATTTTGGATACTTAAATTGAGCTACGGCACGTAAATCTTGCGTGGTTTTCTTACTAGGCAGACATCTATGGTAGCTAGATATATAGAAATCTAGCACATACACAATGATAATAGCCGTGAAGAAGTTGGTCCTCTGAGAGCAGTTGGTTTAAGCTTGCCCTCTAATTGAGCAGGTCCAGATTGAAGCCATACATGGCTCATCTCACCTAATTTCATTCTAAATATGGACAAAGACTGGACTTTTTCGACAGCATTATTACTGTCGAAAAAGTCCAGAAAAAGAAAGTAACTCAATTTAAGTATCCAAAATTTTCTAATACAAAAAATTCAATTGATCATAAATTCAGATACATTACCCTTCTTACTCAAGGTGGTGTGGTCCAGCGAAATGATGTACAATCGATATGTGGCCTTACATATGCTTAATATAGTATTTTGAAAGACTCGTTTTTGTTGTGTATGTCCGAGTACTAAGTATATTTTTAAGTATTATAAAGATTCAAATAAGCTATGAAAAATTCTATTATTAAAAATGTGTTACATATTTAAAAAAAGACATTTTAGAGTTTAAAAATAAAAACTTGATTATAATAGATTTTCTGACCATACTTATGAAATTTTTAAAAATATAAAACTAGTCAAAAGTTTAGGATCTTAACATGATTTATAGTTAGATGAGTGATAATTTAAAGATATTTTTGAAATTTTATAAATTATTTATTGATAAGATTCTAAGAATAGTTTTATTAGAATCAAATGATTTAGGTAAAATGTTATCAAAATAGCAATTAAAAATAAATAATCAAGAAATTTAATAGGATTTTTTTATCTAACTAAACTTTAATGAAAAAAAGCTTAATTTAACATAATACAATTTTTATGATCATTTTAAAGTGGGTTCTCATGGTAATTAAAGTCTTAAAATTAAATAAAAATCAAAAATAAATTTAATAATGATACTTTTTATTATGTTAAAGTTAATTATTATATTATTAATATTATTAATATTTGTATTGAGTAATTGATCTTGAAATTAAATTCCGCAAGAATTTACAAACTAAATACAGAAATTCTACTTTAAATTACTGAGTAGAATTTCATACCGAAAATTCATTCTTAAAAATTAATTAATAAATAGTCTGAAATAGAGTTTATTTAATTTTATTCAAAGTTAAGCTAAATATTCGACTCGAAAAAAAATTCAAATTAAAAAAACTGAGCATTCGATTAAATATAAAGATATTTAAGAGATGTCAAAGCTGAAAGATCCAATTAATTAATTTTAAAGATAAAACCAGGAATTGAGCTTGACTTATAAAGAAATTTATTGAGCTTCGTTTGTTAACACATTGCATAAGTACCCAATTCCTGGCTTTTTAGAATAAAATTTTGCCAAATTCGTATTTAATAAAATGTATTTAACTAAAATTAAAATCGATTTTTATATTAAATCTAACTTTGAGACAAAAACAAATTGTGAATTACAAAACATCATCATTAAGTTATCTTAAATTGTCTTGTTGTAAAAGCATTGAAATTTATAATTCTCACCGGCATTATTGTCCCAGTAGGAAATACCATTTTGGATACAACACAAAGCAAATTCAACTCGTAAAGTACAATCTTCAAAGGGCCTTGGGTCAATTAGATTATTCAAAAAGCTTGCTCTTTCCGGGACCAGAACACAAAAACCAAAAAAGTCATAGATAATAGGCTGATTAGAAAGCTTATCTTTAGTACTCTTGTCACTGCGGATATAAATTGCGTCTAGGTCGTAAAAAGAAGCCCAGTTGTTTACCGTGATTCTGGCAAATACTCGCTTTTCAAAAGCTAAATTTCTAACTCGGACAATGGACTTGATTATCTTGTTCTCATAGTCGTAAATATAATCCTCAAGCCTGATTACAGAATCGACTTTTCTAACACTAAAAAGGGGAATAAGGACAAGAAAAGGTGCCGATTCGACTCCAAAGGCTTCATTTTGGTCCGATTTTTCTTCATATTTTTCTTGTTGAGAAAATACTTCCACAAAACTATTATTTGAAATCATCTTGACTTTTTCCAATTCAAGTCCAAATGTGTCTGCAAATCGGACTGCTTTTTTAATGGTCATAGTCTGTTTCACAATATTATTTTCTGCTGATTTCTTGTTCTTGAATGCTTCATTCACGTGAGCTAACAAGAGGCTGTCTTTATTGGTTCTAAGAGGCTTAGGGCGGATGGATTTTAGCAAAACGTTGCCTTTAAGGTCAAGCTCGCTTGAGTATGACTCGAAAAAGGAAGAAGTCGGCAGCGAACCGAAAAACGTGCTTTCTAATTTGGCCGGTTTTTTGGCAGACTCTTTCTTGTCCAAATCTAGTTTTTCCAAAGAGTTGTCTTTGGAAAAATTGAAAAATTGCTCGGAGCATGATGTCACCGAGCCCTCTTGGTTGATTTTGCGGCGAAAACTTTCTATATCCGAAAATGAAGGCTCACTTAAAGTAACACCTAGATTGCAAGATGGTATCTGGTCAGATATTAATGATTCGCCATTTATCAGAAACTCTTTTAGTTTTAGTAAAAAATTTTCCTTAAAAGTGGTAAACAATTGAGAATCGTCATAAAAGTCTTTGATCATGCTAGATTTAAATTCTTGTAAAAAATTGTTAAATGATCGAAGTAAAAAATTCATTATTTGATTATCTATTTCACGTGAGTGAAATATGTAAAAATTTGACAATGGGCGCTTAGAGCGTGCACTAGATTTTGCTTTCTGTTGAATTAGTCTATTTGTATTAGACCTTAGGCAAGACTTTCTCAAGCTTATGGCTCTTGGTTGAACTGGTTCATTAGAGTTTTGATTTGATATGTCACTTAGTTGATCCTTGTTGTCTTCTCGATCAATGAAACATTTTCGTTGATAGATATTTTCTTCTTCTTCATCTACGCTCTCGTTTCCAGAGAAAAAATGCGCATGTGGCCGATTTGGTGATTTTTTGAGAATTGGTCTTGGCTGACTTTTGCTACTCATCATATTTAATTTTTTTTTGCTTTGAGATAAACAATAATGATAATAATTTAAATTCTTTTTTTTATCAAATAAATGACATTTTCTTGCTTCATCTATTTTGAATGTAATTGCAAATAGTTTAGAAAATTAAGAAAAAATTTTGGAATGCAAGTATAGAGTGAACCAAAAAGAATAAAATAAATGAATTATAGTTATTAAGGCCGTAGCCTAATTGTCTTAAAAGATAAAAAATTAAACAAAGTTCACCCTAATTCCTTTTTTTTTATTTATATTTTTAATTTAAAAAAAAATGAACCCATAAATATCTAACTTTTTACAGCTAGATATTTCTCAAATGAAAAAAAATAAATGTAAAAAATTTGAATAATTTATTTTCTCAATAATCTAACACTTAAATATTTTATTTTTTAGTTTTATTTTCTGTTTTGGTAAAATAAAAAAAAACTTGGAATATCAGCTTTCATTAGAGAAATTAATTGTCTATATTGAAGAAAAGTAGAGCAATTAGATTAAAAAGAATGCTCCATGCCAGAACTGTGAATGTTCCAAACCATACGGTTAGAGTTTCCAGACCCCACCCTTAAACAAAAATTTTAGTCATGTCTTTAAGTTCAAACTTGGTAATTTACCCCTGGAGAAAACACTTCTCAATGCTTCAGCACTGTGAGTCAAAGGCGAAAAGTTAGTTATGAACCTGACCCATGCCGGCATTCCTTCAATTGGCCATATGATGCATGATAACAACATTACTGGAAATACTGAACCAATTGTTATTTGCATTACTTCTGTTTCGTCTTTGGCAATCGAGCTACACGCCAGGCCGTAACTCATTCCGCAAAATCCCTGAAGAAGAAGCAACAATGCAACTACAAATACCGAACCACTCATGTTGACACCAAAAACCAAGGTGCTAATCAAAATTAAAATTGTTATTTGAACACTCATTATTATTATTTTGGAAGATATATGTGCCCCCAAGACCTCGACAGCATTCATTCCGGCAGCCCAACTTCGATCCATTAAACCCTCTTTTTTCTCAATCACGAACATCAAGCCAGTCATGCCAACTGTTAAAGTGAAAATAATCGTGGCCATTATTCCAGGCGCCATAAAATTAATAAATTGAGGATTTGATTGTCCATAAATTGGGGTTTGAACCTAGAATACAAATTTTTTAATTTTTGATAATTACTGACTAATTATATTACAATTGGCGAGTTTAAAAGTTTCGGATCTACTGGAAAAGGTAAATAGGGAATAAAATTGATCAGAAATGATTGGTATGCTTCTGTTATACGAGCTTGGGTAATCAGAGCAATTTGCTGATCTTAGAGATAGTTAAAGATAAATATTTGGATTTGATTTTGTTTATATAAACAATATTACTTGTCGCGTCCAAATAAACATTAACATTACTTCCAATAATTGAGGTATTCTCAGGTTTAAATGGATTAAATCTTTGAATAATAAAAGTATTTATTAAGTTAAATTATTTTTAAATAAAAGGGTTTAATAAAAAAGCTAAAAAAACTAAATTTAACTATCAAAAATACTAAGGCGTTAACTTTTAAAATTATGATAAAAAATAATTACATTATTTACCTAATTTTTTGGGCTTCTACATCGAAAAAAATTCAACAAATATAAAATTATAACTTATATTGATCAAAAATATTAAATATATTAAAAATAAAAGTATGACATTTATGGATCTCATGTAGGGGTAAACATAAACTTAAATGTCATTTTAATTTTTATAATTTAATAATTTTCAACCTAAGAGAATTCCACAATCAAAAATTAATATTATTTGAATAGCTGTTCAAAAAAAAATGAATTTAGTATTTAAAAATTAATTTTTTGTAAAAATTAACTCGTACTTTAGATATTTGAAATAATCTAAGTAGTTCATTTATTGTCATTTTAAGGTTAATTAGCAAATTTGAACTATTTTTGGTCTTATTTTTCTATATAAATTCTTTTGGTTACTTACTTTTGAGTTGTGTCTTGGGTAAAGTTTTCACTAAGATCAATAAACCCCCAGAGTTTTCCATTTTTTGTTTGAATGTACGCCTCTGACCAATTCAAATAGTGCTTTTTGATAAATAAATGAATATAAAATTTAAAATATAGCTTTTTATTTTACTTTTTTAAATGTATGATTACTCAACTCTGCAATATACATTTCGGCACCAAAATGGGTCGAATCGTTGTAATTTGTTTCATTATTTACAATTCCAAAATTAAGATTATACGGCTCTCGGCCAATGCATAGACAAAAAAGCGAAATTTGAATCACTGGAATCAAAAACTGAAAAATCAAAAATCTTAAAAATTCAAAAGCTGTCAAAAATAGATATAAAAAATAATTGATAGAAATTAAATTAGAATTTAAAAATAACTTTTAAAAAATGAAAAACCATTCAATTTCTAATCATTTTATCACATTTTAAAAAGAGTCATGAAAAATTACCCCCAATTACGACGAATAAGAATGGAATCTTTAAATAATGCCCCCAAAAAGTTATTAAATTTGGGTATTCTAAATGTTTTGGATACACTCTTATTAATTCTTGATAAAAAACTTTCTTTAAATAGATAAAATATTAATTTAAGTATTAATAAATCTAATTATTTTTTACTTTTTCCTTTATTGATTTCAATTTTCTGTATATCATCATTTAGGTTATCATTCTAAACAAATTTAATTATTAAAATAATGTAAATATTAAGATATTTACCATTTCATTTATTACTGGTTCACATAAAGGATTCCTTAGGCCATTTGATTTTTTATTATTTGGTGGTAAACTTTCATCTTTGATGCACAATTTCAAAAAAACATTCTCAAGACTCTTAGAAATCAAAATTATCTAATGTTAAATAATAATGATTTATATATTTACAGTTTCAGAATAAAATTGAAGCAAATATTCAGGTGAATTTTCAGCCAAAATTTTTCCATTTCTAATTAGACCAACTCTGTCTGCTTTTCGGGCTTCTTCAATATAATGTGTTGTTATAATTATAGTTGTAAGACTCGCTTTAGAAATATCAATCAAATGGCCCCATATTCTTTATAATAGATTTAAGAGACTTTTTTCATAAAATTATTTTACTTTTCTCTAAGAAGAGGATCAACGCCAACTGTAGGCTCGTCTAAAATAAGCAGCTTGGGCTCTTGTAGCAAAGCTATTGCCATGCTCACTCTGCGCTTTTGCCCACCACTCAAGTGTTTTACCATTCTATTTTTAGATGGAAGATCCAAAAAATCAATCAAAAAATCACGCCTTTTTTTCACATTATCTTTTTTCATATTGTGCAAGAAACCAAAGTATATTAACGTTTCACCTATGGTAAACTCATTATACAAGGCAACTTCTTGAGGCATGTAGCCGACCAGACTGCCGGGAACTTGATGGCCCTTGGTTCCTGGTTCTTTTCCTAGCACACGCAATTCTCCCGAATCTAAAAAAATTCGGCCAACCACGCTTCGAAGAATGGTTGTTTTTCCACATCCTGAAGGACCTAGTAGACCATATCTTAAAAATTCAAAATTAAATTCTAAAATCGTTTGAGTAGTGACAATTTGCATACATTGCCCCAGTAGGAACATTCAGATTCAAGTCTTTAATGACACTTAATTTTCCGTACGATTTATAACCAGATTGAATGATAACAGCATTGTTTAAAGCTTGGGAATTTTCTTTAGCGCTAATCTTAAATTTTTAATTATTTTAAAATTTATGGCAAAATACTTATAAATGTATTTTATAAATAAATAAGTGAATTAACATCGGAAATTATTTAGATGTTTAAACATACCGTAATTTTATTATCATTTTTTGGTATTAGCGGTAGATCAGTATTTAAGGAATCCATAAAACTTATTAATAATCAATATATTGAAGAAAATATGCCCTATAGCAGAATATGTTTGATTTATTCAAGGATCCTTGATGTTTATTGAATACAAAATTAACACGAATAATAAAATTTCATTTTTTAGACGCCACTAAATTATAATTATTATAATATTCCCGTTTTTTTTAATATGGTATGAGAAGCTATTGTAAATTATTAGAAAAATTTGCCTATAAAATTGTTAACAAAATAAAAAATGCAAATATTATGAATATTTATCAGTTTAAATTATTTCTTTAATCTCTAAGTTTCATTTGCACCCACTAAACCATCTAAAATATAATCAGATAACTCAAGCGTTTTGAATAAACTCAAAACAATAAAAGAAATATTTTGCGTATTTAGGAACATAAAAAATCGTATTTATTGCGAGACATCTAAAGAAACAATTATATAATCAACAAATTTAACATGGTAACAGTAAATATGGTCGATGAATTGAGACAAAGTAAAAAAAGAAACAAAAATTCGATTATTCGCGAATTTGGTTAATAGCAAAATTTAAATTTAAAAGAGTATAATTAATCTTTGTTGTGAATTTAAGCTTTACCTTGCGGCTTAAAAAAATGTTTTTGTTTCTAATTTTGAAAATTAACTTAAGATTGCTTATCAAATTAATTCAAAGATAAATTTACCATATTTAAATAAATTTTAATCATAATTTAAAAATATCAATGTCTTTTATTGAAAAATTGGTTTTGGAAAAAAAATTCGGAATAAAGCTTTGGAATAAGACCGCATCAAGGAATAATTTTAAATGTTTTTTAATTCTTAATTTCGCAATCAATTTTAATCATTTAATAAATCATATCATAACTTCATAGCTCAAAAATATTTAAATTTAATTAATGTATTGTTTATATCAAACAATAATTTATTCATTTGGATTAAAATTTAAACTAATTAGATTAATACTAATTATAAAACTCTTATCTGATTTATTTTAGAAATTAATTTATTAAAATAAATACGCATCTTTAAACATCCAATTGATAACAAATTTAGAAACTTACCACGCTTATTGAATCTTCTGGCATCTTGGCTTTTCCAATCTATTCAAATATAACGAAAAGTTAAAAATTTTAATTTAAAAATTAAAAACTGATGCCTAAATCATATTTTAATTAAAATTAAATTATGCGATTATACAAAAATGATATTGAGTTAAAAAATTAAAAAAAAGATAATTTTTTAAAGATTCCATATTTTTATCAACTTTAGATATGAAAATAAAAGATATTTCGATTTTACATTTTATTCAGCAAAAAAAAATATATAACTTAAAAAAAACAAACACTTCATAAAAATTTTAGTATTTCAATAATCAATAATTCAAGAGATAAATTTATTCCCAAGCTTAAATTTTTTTCTGCAGAAAAATTCTCATTTATTAGGTACAATCTTTGCAAACTATTGCCGAACCAAGGCGTCTACAAACTGTGTTTACCAAGTTTTTCGAGCATCTTGATATTTATAAAATTAATAAATGATACCAATTTATTTCAAGTATTTACCGATTGCAAGTGAAGCATTCTTGATGATATTGCTTTCCTTCGTAAATTCCATAAACAGTATTAGGTGGTATAGGTCTTACACATTTGGCACAAATGTGCTCGCGACCAGACTTGAAATTTAAGCAAAATTAGAAAAAAATAAACAAAAAAATGACTGATTACAGGATGAGGCTGACTGGATGATGTTGCATTGCTCGGCGAAGTGGGATCCCGACCTGTCACTCTGCCTTTATTTCCTTGATTGGTTACTTTTCCGCAGTCAAGACAAATAAAACCTTCTGGATGCTCCAAAAAGCTTCTTCCTTCAGGAATCATGCCATTACTGTTGGAAAAATTATTATTTGGTTAGTTTAATTTATTCCTTTAATACCATTTCATGCATTTAAAGCAGTCTTTATGAAAGTGTTTTCCTTGATAAATGTTGTACTTAACTCCATCAGGTATGGCGTTATTGCAAATGAAACACTTTGGCGCATGATAAGTATGGCATCGTTGGCATTGAAAAGATCCATCTGGTTTAGTAAAGAAACCAAGACCTGCTAAAGATTGATCGCAAAAATTGCACACAAAACATGAGTTGTGATAGTAGTGATTGTTGTAGAGGGACATTTGTTCCCCGCGGTCGAAACTTTTGCCGCATTTTTTGCAGCGAATGTTCAATGGGTTCATCATTTTGACCTAATAAAAATCAAAATTTCACTTACAATTTGATTGTTATAAATTTCATTTTTGATTAAATTCTACAAGATTTATTCTCAATAAGAGAAGTTTAGGCGTAATTTAGTTAAATTAAACTACATTTTTTATTATCTTAGGAGTATAGTTGGTATCTATAATCCTATTTGATAGAAAACGGAATAATTTAAGTTTTAAGAAAAAAAAGAATAAAGTTATTATCATAAACAATTAGATTATGAGTTGAAATGATGCTGAGGTTAAATTGAATTGTTTACCAAAAATAAAGAATTAAAGTTTTGGCAAAATGGCAATTTTTACCAATTGAAGCTAAATAAAACGAAAAAATTTATCATACAAAACTATTCTGATCTTTTTATAGTCTTATAATTGGTTTTTATATACCAAGAATAAAACCTGAGTCTTATCTTAGAACGAACAAATAAACATCGAATGTTTTTTGTATAAATAAAAAATATTACAGCACCGAAATATGCAAAGTTTTAGCTTGAGCATAATGTGGTAATGTAAGAATCGATATTTGCCATTTAATGAACTCTACAGTTCTTTAAGAAGCTTACTTTTATTGAATACTTTTTGTTTTATTATGTTCCCCTGCAATCCAATTAGCATTACCAAGAAGGTTTAAAAACTTAAAGATAAGCAAGCAAATTTGTTCAAAAATAAAATAAGTTCAAATAGAAGGCGGAACTCGGCAAAAAAGTTTAAGTCGGATTTTTTATCACTTCGATTAGATGTTACAAGCTCTTTTGGAAAATAAGTTCGATAATTACTTGCACTTGAAGTTCTTGAAGGTAAATTATTCAAAATTGAAAATATGTTTTGATATTAATCTAAAGAATCTACATATACTATCTTATTTACAATCGAGCTTCTGACAGATTTGAATCTATTAATTATTAAATATTTAAAGAGCTAGTTTTTACTACTGACGATAATTGCAAATTATTAAAACAAAATTAAAAAATATTTAAAAACTCGAATATTTTATTGTAAAAAATGAAAAATAAAAAATTGTTAAACAATTGAAAAGTCTGCCACATTATCTATTAAAATTTTCATGAATTTTCTTGCATTTAGTAATTTATAAGTAATTCAAAACATTTGCTTAATAAATCAAATTATATTTTATATTTTGAAAGATAGTTTTTATTTTTTTAAATAAAGAAAAACCTTTTTAAGCAATAAATTATCAATTTCATTCTCATTCAAAATTATCTATCATTAGTGAAGTAAAAAATTAATTTTACAAACTTCTCAAATAATAAACAATCAAATAAAATTATTTAATAATTTATTTCAAATAGATATACAGTTTCAGTTATGATTTTGCATTTGAATCAAATTATTCAAGTTATTCAATAGCTTAATCTAATCAAATCTGAAAATTCTAGATTTATTTAGTTCAACTTGATTTAGACAATAGGCCATAAAGATATTTTGTTTAATTAAGATTTTGAAATAATTAAAATAAAAATTATATTAAAATTTGCCTAAAAAATAAAAATTCTAATATATAAAAATTCAAAATCCTATCATAAATTGAGTAATTGTTCTGTGGCTAGTTTGACAATTTGTTCGTAATCGAAATCCAAATGGCAGCGCCAAAACATTCGATTTCTCCCCCAAATTTCCGCAGGAAATCTCGGCGTACCAATACCATGAAATATTCTTGCTATTATTGATCCATTCAGTTTAATATCACTTTGATATGTAAATACAAATTTCTTGATATCAGCTACTAAACGCTTTAGGTCGAGCTCTCTGCTCAAAGAAGAAGTTTGAGAATCGCAATCAAAATCATAATCTTTGATATACTCATATATGTCAAATTTATTATTAAAATATTGATTTAATTTTTGTTTGAGCATACTACTTCTATCAGTTGCCCTATTATCTATTAAATGATTGTCTTTTTTTATTTCATTATCTGTTATTTTTTCCTCTGTGTCCGAATCTAGCTGCAATTTTTCCTCAAAATCACTTTCTTCAGAATCATCATTTAATTTAGCTTTTTGATCATTATTTTCAGTTTTTAAATCAAAATTTGATAAAAAATTGGAAATATTTTTGAAAGATTTTTCGCTTAGCATTTTATAAAGCGATTTAAAATTAGCATATGAAAACTTCATTTGAGAATCAACTCGATTCCAAAGCATATCATTCATATCGTCTAATTCCGTATCTTTTAACAAGCATTTTCTTTTTATATAAAAAGATTGATTGCTAAATTGTAATTTAATGCCACTTTTGGACTTGTAATTTCCGCTATCATCTAACTGCCATTCGAGTCTGCGCAATTTTTGCCTGATAAAATCATAGTCCCCTATCAAAAAAATTTATTCATTTTAATATTTGCTAATCACTTGGATATACCATTAATTTTTTCGCATAGCTCAATCAGATCAACCTTTATCTCGTTTTCATCTACAGGTAATCTAGAATTTTTACCATGCAACTCAAGAATTAAGGCCACAAACTCATTTGATTTAGATAATTGCTTTAGAAAGTCTATTCCTTTATAGCTTGTTAGAGTGCACGTTTTAAAGCAATTGGAAAAGATTTTTATATAATTAGCCGCTTCTAGGTAACACAAAAGAGTCAATATAGTTTCTTCCTTTACGTCTAAATAATCAACCATGTCCGATATTGGTAAAGCGACATGGTGTGTGAATTCAGAGCTATTGATACACTTTTCAGTGTCACATGCACAAAAAATTTTTGCCAATAGCTTCTTAATGGTCAATTGATCATATCCATTCATATGAATGTATTTTTTTATTTCATTAATGTCTTCGCGTTGATTTTCAAGAAATAAATAGCAAAGAGAATTTTTACCATCGCGTCCAGCGCGGCCAATTTCTTGAACGTAATTTTCGATAGACTTAGGCATGTTATAATGTATAACAGCACGAATGTTTGGCATATTTATGCCCATGCCAAATGCTAAAGTGGCTACTATTATTTTTAACTTTCCTTTAATGAATTGATTCTGTATACGCTTGCGCTGTTGAGCTGTCAGTCCAGCATGGTAAGCTTCGGCAATATTTTCCTCTTTAAACTCGTCATCTTTTTTTGATTTTTTTCTATCTGAATTTTTGGACTTGGTCTCCATTTTGGAATACATTTCCAGATCAAATTTTTTCTTGTATGAGTGTAGGGACAATCGTAACAGTTGAGCCAATCTTTCTGTTTGTTCGCGTCTACTACAGTATATAATTACATGATTGAAAAAAGGCATAAACTCTGAGCTTTTCAGCAACTCAATTAAAGCTTGTTCTTTGTTTACATCTTTGGAAACGCTGATTGTTAAATTTTCTGGCAAATCACAGTCTTTTATGATATTTTTTTTATCTATATCAAAATAGCTTCTTATTTCTTCAATACTGCTATCAGTTGCAGTTGCTGTCAGACCCAAGATGCACTTTGCTTTATAGAAATCAAACAAAATCTAATATGTTAACAATGGTTTATATTTGGAAAATAAAATCTCAGTTTTGATTACCTTGCACAATTGAAGATAGCTTGGTCTAAAATTGTGCGACCATTGAGATAAACAATGGACTTCATCAATGCAAACAAATGCCAATCTAGGAAGACTTTTTATCTTTTTGTTGATTATAGCTTCTGGTGACATGTAGAGTATATCAATTTTTCCATTCGTTATGTCTTGAATTAAAAATTCAAATTCTTTTTCTGACATGGTCGAGTCACACGAAGCCGCATTTAAGCTTTTAGATAAATTATGAAGCTGGTCTTGCATTAAAGAAATCAACGGTGAAACAACAAGAACTAAAGAGCCTGGATACTGTCTGACATAGAGTTTAGCAGCAAATTGGTATATTAAACTTTTACCATAGCCAGTAGATAATATTGCCAGTGTTGAAAGACCACTTGCTATTCTAATTATTGCTTCTTGTTGATGCTTTTTAAAAGATTTATGACCAAAATCTTTTTCAAGTATTTTAAATGCATAGTCTGGTAATTGATCTGGAACATTTCCGTTTTCATCAACTAAAAATAGTGGCTTTGGCTCTTCACTTCCTTCTGTGCCAATATCTGTATCTTTTAATTGTTGATCATCATAATAATCTACATCGTTACTGTCATCAGTAACATTTTCAATAATTTTACCTTTATTTTAATCACAGTTCAAAAATATTTTTACAAAATATCTTTTCAGTTACTTTCAAGTATTTCATTATTTATTGTCAATTTCTCTTTGCTTTTTTTTGCAGATGATTTTGTTGGATTGTTTTGTGTTTCACTTTTCTTTGTTATTTTTTTTACTTTTTTGATTAATTTTTTATTTCTATCAACAGGTTCACTATAAATAAAATTAATTTTTTAATTTGTTTAATGATGAATGCTATTTTTAATATATATATATTTTAAATAGATTTACTTCAGACTATTTTCCGAGTCATCATTTTTTTTTATTGGAGAATTTTTGGTATTTTTAGACTCTTTTTTATCTTTCTTTTTTATTTCATGATCTTCGGGTTTTTTTAATCTAGCAAATTGAGCCTCAGCAGACATTTCATCAACAGCCTCTTCAGCTACTTCCATTTCTATAATATTTTAAAATATTTTATTCAATACTTAATTAGTTTTTTTACTAGGCTCTTCTTCTAATTCATCTTGCAATAAATTGTAGTTTACTTCATTGGCATCTTCATCGTTTCCAACACCATACTTGGCATTCAATTTGTTCTTGTTTTTATTTTTAGCCCATTGGAATCTTTTAAACTTAGTTCCTTTAGAAGTTCCACCTCTATAGCCCTTCGATTTAAATGTTTTCATATTTAGTCGTCGAAAATTTGCATCATTGATGATAATAGACCTAAAATAAAACTATAGGAATCAAATTAAGAATTATTTGTCTAACTTTTTTGATTTTTCAGCCTTTTCTGAAGGTATATACTCAGTTTTGATAGTTTTGTTTGGTAAGTTTTCAAGTTCATCATCAGAAATTTCGTTCCTAGATCGTTTTTTACTCTCCAATTGACAATTTTCTTTATCATTATTATCTTTTATCAATTTAGACTGTTTAATAGAATTGTCTGTATCGTCTTCAAAGTTATTGAATATCGAAGTAATGTTTGTGGCAAAGTTAAGTGTTTTTAGTTTAGCTTTACTGAAAAGTATCGGGATTTCTGCCATTTTTGTTTATAAATTTTGGAATTTTTGAATACAATATTGCATTAATAATTATGTTGAGTTTTATTTTTTAGATTCAAATTTTGATTTAAAAAATCCTTCACTTTTATTTCATAAACTTGAAATTGATTACACAGTGAGAACTGTTGAGATATTTTTTAAATTAATTGATTTAGCATTTATTTTGTGTTTTATATAATGATTTTTTCCAAATTGATTAAATGATAAAATCAACAATTGTTTTTTATCAAGTTTTATTTAATTATTATGTAATAAAAATGCACAATGGACTTATATTATTATAATTAAATTTATTGCCGGAAAAGAGCTATTTTTTTCTAAATTAATTTATTTTATCTATTTGTAAGCGATACTAAATCAAGAGGGAATATAAAAAACCAAGCCGATTAATCAATATGTTCCGTCTGGTATGCTCAAAGTAAATATGAGTCCTTTACTAAAGTTCATCGTAGAATAATGTAGAAATCCTCGATTTCTTAAATATTTTGATTGCTTTTTACCGTAGAATAGCTAGAATGTTAAGATAATCAGTCAGCATTAATGAATTATCCTAGTTATTTTTTCAAACTAATGAAGGACTGTATATTGTTTGAAAATTTTAATATTTAAATATTTTTAGCTTAACAATAGGGAAATGAAGAAATATCTAAACCAGATGAAGAAATAATTCTGAAAGGGCTATCTGATTTCTAATGATAAACTCTCGAGATAAAATTAATTATTGAATTATTGAGTTGCAGATAATCATTAAGCATCATAATCGATTATAATATGATACAATAATTTTTGTAGAATTTATTGATTTAAATTTAATCTTCTTTAAAATTCATAATTTCACAAATTATATTTTGTTAATCAGTTTTTTATTTTAGTTTATTATCAGTAAAATTAGTTGACTTTTAAAACTAGAGCTGAGAGCCCAGAAAACTAATAGTATTAGTTTAACAAATTTATCTTATCAAGTTTTAGTTTAAATAATTGGGTCGGATACGGTAATTTCACAAAACAGTTGACTACATAAACTTTTTACTCATTATAAACCAACAGAAGGAACAAAAACGGCAAAAATATTTTTTAAGCTAAATAAAAAATTAGGAAAAATATTCAAAAGGCAAACGAAATATAAATTTGACCCATATATGCTAATTTAAAATTTGTGCTTAGTTAAATTTAAATCTCTATTTTGGTAGATATGAAGCTCCTTAAAAAATAAGTTTAATTATCACGATATTTACCCAAGTTGAGTTTAAGTTTTCTCCAGCTTCTTTCTTGAAAGATTATAAAGCAAATATATTTTAAAAACAATTTATTTTAGTCGATTTGTAAGGATTTACATGCTCAAATAAGACTGACCAGCTTGACTATTTTCAAATTATCAGGCAAAAGGCTTTTAAGTTAGGACAGTTTCTATAGTGATACTTAAATGAAAAAAAAATATTTTTGTTATTAATCCTCTAGTTTAAGCTTAATTTTGAAAACAAAATTTGATTTTTAAAAAGTTGTTTATTTTCCACAAAAAAAAAATAAAGAAATAAAATAAAGCTTTGTCATTTTATTTAATCTTCTGTAATATATTTTTCTAAATGTCATTTGATTGTATTTTGCAATTTGATGTTCTTAAAAAATCAATTATAAAAATTGGTTTAAAACATAAATATAAGTTGTTCTCAATGTGAAGTTTTTTTTATTATCTTGAATGCTGAAGGAAATTAATTAAGATAATCGCTTTTGCCAAGTCTATATATAGCAGTTTTAAAATTAACTTTAAAAACGAAATATTGCTAATGCGCTAGATATAAAATTTATGTTGATCATTTTCTAAAAATGAATACTTAAGTATAATTTGGTTTAGAAAAACAGATATTAGTACTGTTGAGAAAATTCTAGACGTACTTAGGCTCAAACAGGCATTTTGATTCCTTTTAGCAGGAGAATTAAATAGCAGCCGACTAGATTGCATACCTTGCAACTGTTAGTATGTTGAAGTTTCCAAATCTTTCTGTATAAAGTATCATTTGATACTGATATCTGATTGGTTAAGTAATGCCTCCGACGATTTGCCAAAAGTCAAAATTCAGCAACTAAATAATGTTATAAATATTAAAAATAGATTCAGTAAATTTATTTTTTAATTTAGAATTAAGAGTTTTGCACTCTTTGGAAAATAAATACCAACTAGATATTTAGCCAATATTGCTTAATTATCCTATGGTTTTAACAAACAGCCAAGATTAATATCTAATTAATCACAATTGAATTTTTTTATCTTTAAATCGAAATGTTTATCTTAGTAATGTGGGAGCGCTTGGTAAAATTTTTTAAAAGAGATTGTATTTAACAGCATTAAATTTCTATTGCTAACAGCCATGATTCTAATGAAGGGAAAATTTAGATAATAAGCTCAAGATTAAGTGAAGTATAATAAAAGCTTCTTAAGCTAATGGCACCTGAATTAGCTTGGTTTTGGCGCACATTCATGTTTTAGGGAAAAACAGATGATAAAAAAGTATGGATAATATGCATATGTGTTTATTAGTCTCGACTTAATTGAGTATCAGATGTTTGGCTAAAGTATTTTTCTAAAATTTGAACATTTTTATAATTAGATTATTGGCAAAATTGTTTTTCAGATAATTTTATTTTCAATGGACTTTTTCGTGAGAAATATAAAGTTCAAATGATCTATTAATTTATTATCTTTAGTTTATTATTAAAATATATCACATAGTGGACATTCTTAAAAAGTCATGAGTGTCCAAATCAAAAAAAGAAGAGTATTTATTTTGAAAATCAACAAGTTGGATCCTTGATCAAATTTATGTGTATTTTTGACATATTCAAGTAAACGGAGCAATTTTTTTCTATGAAAACCGGCTACGAGAACCGCAAAAAGCTAGAAATCGATTTTTTAAGTAATTACTTAAAAACATATTTTCTTTTATTCAAAAAAATGCTATAATTAAGTTTTAATAATTTAATTTAAGTGGAACAATTTCAAGGTAAATATCTTGCGTAACAATTAATTGTAAGAAAATTAAATTTTGTCATAAATATAAAATATTAAGTAAAAAAATCAAATTAAGAGATAATTTAACAATTAATTTTGGCACAAATCAAATTATTTAATTTTAGCTTTTTTCTTCTTATTCTAATTGTGTAGATAAAATCTATTTTAAATTTTGTTAAGATAATTTTAAAATTTCAAAAATTTTGTTTTTATTTGTAATATATATTTGAAGTTATTCAATATAATATCTTGCAAACAATCATCACTTGACTTAAATTAAATAGCCAAGCAAAGTCATTTGAGACCACTTTAAACTAAGAGGTCAGTTTATTCAAAATCATTTAATATTTCAAAATTTTATTTCTCTTTAAAAAAAAACTTGCATAAAAATGCAAATGATATAGTTTGTTTTTGTTTAGTTTAGGAGGCTTTGGTTGTTATTGTTGTTGATCATCCTGTAATATTTATGTGTACCCTTAAGCATAATTTTGTATTTTCTTGCATGGAATAAAACAAAAAGGATTTGTGTTATTTTTGTTTTTTTTTTGGTGAAAATTACAAATTACCTAAGAACAAATATAATGAAAATGATTCCAATTCTTTTTTAAATTTTAACCTAGTTCATTATTTTTATGCTAATAAAGTTGCTAAAACCAAACGGCCTTATGAATTAATGGAAAAATATTGACCCGATATATTGAATATTCGTGAGAGGTCTCTACCTATTTGCTCAGGCTAAGAATGCTTTTCATTTAAAGACCAGACACTAAAGCTCTCTAAGACATGGTAATTACTATTGATTTATTGATTTCTGAATTTCAATTTGTGTTCATGGATACCTGAGTGTATTTGTTCACTTTTCAAAGACCTTTATTCGTATAGAAATACTCCACATGGTATTATATCACTTTAGAATAATCTCTCTTGGCCAAGTCACGTATTATTCTGTAACAAGCTAGTGATAGTTTTCGAAATAGAAAAGTTTGGAAATTTATATACGACAATAAGGTTGGAACTAGATAAGGAATTTGTTTAAATTAAGCAGCAAAATTTGTATCTAAAATTATTTTTGTTTAGAAATCTAAATTAAAATATACTATACGAAAAAAAAAATAAACATTCCACGATCTAGTCTTTTTTGAAGAATTTTTCTAATATTATTTTTCCTAATTGAAGAAATTAAAAATGATACAAACTTGGAGCATTGTTGTAAATTTTTGTAGAATTTTCAATAATTACAAATAGTTTTTTTTCTTTTTTCAATTTCTATTTTAAACATACAGAAATTTTAAAACATAAATAATTCTATTTACTAAAGCATTTCAATTAATTTAGTCAAATAATGAATTGCTTTTCTCTGATATGGATTGATTAAGTTTTTCAATTAATTGTCAAAACTGGTTAATAGTTTACTTGAAATAGCCGAGTAGTTGGCAAAAATTTTGACTTGTCATTCAATTACGAAAATTTTTCCAAGGCATTTGGATTTTTTAAAATATTCTAGCCTGATTCGTTTAGTCTATCACTTCAAGTGGCTTAAAATGACCCAATTTAGTATACTAAAGTAATTTTGGTCATTTAATAAGTTTGCAGAATAAAAAAAAAACTTAAGTTTGTGCTCAATTAAAGCTGCGTTTATTTGATAATAAATATAAAGTTGTGCTATTATTTTTTTAAATACAAATTCTATTAGAGTTAAGTTTTTTAGTTTTAAATGTTCGAGGAGCATTTTTCATAATTTTCAGTGAATATAGCTGATTTTAATTTTTTGATTTTTTTTGTATTGTCAACAAAATATTGATTTATTTCCTATTTATTTTGCTTTTATTTATTTGATGACTAGATTATTTTAAGTGAGCTAGTTAATTCAATAATCAATAATTTATTAGTTTAAGCAGAGCAATTAGTTTTTAAAAATTTATCAATATCCTAAAGTCACACAAAAACCATTAAAATGAATTAATAATTTAATCAGTTAATTTAAAATTTAGACCAAGATTTTAACAAATTAGTAATTAATCTTGATATTTGATTATTTATAGTATTATTTTATTTTTTTTTGTTTTAATCATATCACTATGATTCAAATAAAAAGAAAGTTCTGCTAAGTTTAAATTTTATTTAACAAGATTAATTTTTTTAAAATAAGATATTTCAAATTTTTGATTTTAGTTTTAGATGTAAACACCATTGAAAAGAATGCAATAATTCTTTTATAAAATTCAAAAAAGTTACAAAAAAATTGAATAATTGTAAAATTAGTAATCAAAATAACGATTCAATAATTTGATTTGATCAAATTAAAATAATATCATGAATTCACCACTCGTAAATAACAACAATATCAACAATACAAACCAATTGATAAACACTAGAAATACCTTTGAGGAATTGTACGATTGTGATAGCGAAGTCGGAAAGTAAGCACAAAATTTCATGAAATTATTATTTTTTTTTTCTTATTTAATATTTGAAAATAAAATTATGTTTTTAATTAAAGGGGCCGCTACGCTACAGTAAAAAAATGCTACTGTAAGCGAACCAAAAAATGTTATGCAGCAAAAATAATCAAAAACTACCGGACCAAGAACAAATTCAATCTTAATATTGTCAATAATGAAATAATTGCATTGACACTAACAAGATCTCATCCATCAATTGTTACTTTGTACGAGGTATTTCAGCAAAAAGCCGAAACAATTCTAATTCTTGAATAGTAATTAGTTTTTAAAAAAATAAAATGGTTGAATGTATGGCTAGTTTAAATAATTTATTTAAGTGCCACGGAAAAGGATCTTCACATCTTTCTGGACAGCGAAGGAGTATTCGAAGAAGAAAAAGCATGTGAAATAGTTTATCAAGTTTTAAAAGCATTGAGTTATTTGCACTCAAAAAATATTCTTCATTTGGACATAAAGCCAGAAAATGTGCTTTTAATGAATCCATTGGGCTCAAAAAATAACTCGCACAGTGGTGAAGACTCTGAGAATCACACTTCGGACAGCATATTTAACTCAGACCAACCAGTAAAAGTGAAATTGTGTGATTTTAGCTTTTCACAGATAATGACAGGTGGTAAAGAAATCCTAGGCATGATGGGCACAGTGGCTTATTCCGCTCCCGAAGTGCTTCAATACGAGCCATTGACAAAAGCTACTGACATGTGGAGCTTGGGAGTCTTGACGCATGTCTTAGTTACTGGATATACTCCATTTGGAAATGGCAATGAAAAAAACATGGAAACTGAAAATAATATTTTAAGTGTTCGCGAACAGGAATTCAAGTGTACTGATGAATATTTTAATGATATATCTAGAGAGGTCCAAGACTTTATTGAAAATTTGATAAAATTTAAACCAAAGTAATTACAATTTTAAAAAATTTTAATTCTAATTGTAAGAAACTTTTAATTTAGCAAAATGTTTAATTTTCTTTTTATCGATCTTGTTTAATGAGATACATCTCCTGTTTTTTTCCAAATTTAAGTCATGAAATAAACTTAATAACTTAAAAGCATTAGATGCTGATTTTAAAAAAAAAAGAATAAATAAATTATTGTTTTTAGACAGCGTTTAAGTGTTGAGGAGGCTTTAAACCACAAATGGTTCAAAAAATTCAACATAGATACAATTTCTGATGATATTGAAAATTTAAACTTGGACAGAAAATCTGTAGAATTGGAAATTAAAGACCGATACTCCTCTAAAAATAGTGTGTGCTCAAGCAAGACTTTATCTTCTATTACCAATACACTAATAGAAATAAAAGATGACAAAAATAACAATAGCCTTGCTTCGTTGACCAACTCGAATGATATAAAATCATCATCGAGCTCATCTTTATCCTCAAATGAGACATGTGACATCAAAACTGAAGAATTCACTTATGAAATAACAAAAAGTGAAGTGAAAAAAAGCGAATATTGTGTATTAAATAGTTTGATGTCATCGACCACATCAAGTTTTATTAAGCCTGCTAGTATTCTTTCCAAAAGTGAAAGCAATGACAGTCACACAAATAATGATACAAGATTAGTTACAAACAATTTTTCTTCTTCACTTTTTTGCCAAACATCCAAAATTTCCAATCAATATTAAACGCAGCAAAATTTATTAACTAATGTTCTATATTATTAAATAATTTTTTTTATATTTATTAAGCTAAGACGCAAAAACAACCATTTTTGATTAGTTTCCCATATCCTGGTTATTCAATACCTATTCCATTAGATTGTATTGTAATTGATTCCTTTATTCATTGGTGATGATTCAAACAAATCTGGTGATCAATATAAATTCTTTTCAATTCATTTACACATTTTATTGTAAACTGAACCGAAAAGCTAGGACTGTTGAATTATCCATTCCATTTGTAGAATTAAATATTTAGCCCAGGTGGTTGTTTTTGCTTAAGCTATCATTTAAATTTTAAAGATATTATTCTTTTTAAATATTAATCATTGAAAATTTATTTAAAAAAATTAAGTAAAAGCCTCTTGTCGAATATCTATATTGCTCTATCTAATTCTAGCTAATTCTCGGTGTTTGAACCAATTACCTCAGGTAGACTCAATTAAACCTTAGAGTATCTGAAATTGTTGAGGAAGAGGTTTTTGTATACTTAATGTATATTTAAAATAGCTATTTTCATTGATTAAATATTTCATTTTTACATATTATTAAGTATTTAATTTACTTTGTGTGATCTAGTTAGCCATTTATTTAGAAAATGTAAGCAGCTTATTTTTTAATTTAATTAACCTTTAATATTTTCTGTGTATTTTGTAAATAATTTTTGTTGAAATGATAATTGGTAAAATGGAACGGCAAATTCAAAATTATTGATATAATTGGTATATATATAATGGTATGAAAACTGGCACTTAATGGATAAAATAATTAAAAATTAAAAAAAAATAACTGAGATGTTTTTATAGCAATAAAATACTCGTGATGTATTTTTCAAGGGATATTGATCAAAATTTGCATTTTTTTATTTGAAATATTATAACCCTAATTAAAGCCAAATGAGAGAAAAGGTTTTATTTTTTTTTAATTTTCATTTTTATATTACAAAAAAATAGCCAGAAGACTAAATTTAAAATTAAATAAAAATTTCAAAACTTAATCGATTTTTTTAATTTTTAGCTTGAAAAATAAAAATTTCTACTTGGCATTTTTATTTTCTAGTTTACTAGTTTACTGAAGAGCTTTGGCTCACAAAACTAACTAATTAAATTGATATGTTTGTTTTTTTTAATGATTTTGTATGTTTTCCAAAATCCACGAATAATTAAATATTTATGGTCCTAATAGAAGTCCTAAATTGCTTTTTTTAAAACTAATTGATCAAATTGTAATCAAAGCAAGTTTGAGTTAATTCTGTTTTTTTTTTGCCATAAAATCAGATAAAGTATTTTAAGAATAATTTTTAAATTTTGCTTAAAAACAATTAAATTAGCAATCATATTTAACTAGTACAATTTTGACTAGAGAATAAAGCTAGTTAAATCGTATTAAGTTAATTCATATAGAACTAGATGAAGCCTGGTTTTGTTCTTATAATAAAATTAAGCCCTTCATGGTATTTTCATAATTTATAATTAAACTTTTGATTTTATTCAATTTAATATTAGCTTTTAATTTTTTACTTTTTATTTGTGCTGCTGCCATAGAGCTTTTATTCTCTACCTCTTTTCTTTTTAAAAATTGCTTGAAATAAAATATGTTGTTGTTAACATCTTATAAATATTTCGAAATTTTTTAATAAGAGATTTATTTATTCATCATTTATATCTGTAACTATTATTTTTTATTTAAAAAATATTTGATTTTAATAATGTTGAATTTTTTTGTCAATTTTAAAAATAAGAAAAATTAATACTTTAATTGATAAAACAGCGGTATACCAAAAACTTAAGTTGGAGAAATAATTAGATTAAAAATTTTTTATACTCAAGAAATGTATTAAGATTCATTAAATTTAAGATTTTTGATTTAGAAATTAAGACGTTTGGGAAAAATTAAAAAAAGTGTCACCATGTCTTGGGAAATGGAATTGAACGATGAAGTTTTGGAGGATTTGTATGAATGGATTGATCAAATTCCTCTTAGTCGTCAAAAGAAACGAATTGAAAGAGACTTTTCAGATGGATACTGCGTTGGAGAGATAGTAAAGCATTTTTTGCCACAGTATATTGAGTTACACAATTTAACACCAGCCCATAATTTGCAACAAAAACTGGCCAATTGGGGCATATTGAATCACAAAATATTTTCGAAATTTGGCTTAAATGTCCCATTAAATATAACTCAGAACATTTGTAATGCCAAACCAGGATTCATTGAAGTATTCTTGTACAATTTGAGGTACAAAATAGATGAAAAATTGAATGAAATAGAGATAAAGCAGCAGAGAACCAAAAACTCACCACGACAAAACCTTTCTTCTTTAAACAAAGTCAAAGTTCCTACCCAGCTGAGAATCGAGTACGAGGAAAAAGTTCAAGAATGTTTGCAGCAAGCAGAAGAAATTGAAGTTTTGAATGCAAAAATTCGACGTTTGGAACATTTATTAGAACTAAAAGAGACCAGAATTTCAGAATTAACTGAAAAATTGGATAAATATAGACCAACTGGTGTATCTGCAGAATCTTCAAGAATTCGAAACAACAATAAAAATTCACTAATATTGTCTTAAGACTGTAAAACATTTTTTTCTATTATTTTTTATTACATTTTAGATAAATTAATAAAAACTATTTTAATAAATTTTTCACCAAATTATTATTCATTAGATCGTCTTGAACTAATTTTCTTGCGTTAAAAATGCAATCATTAATTCCAATACCATCATACGAAAAACCAGTCAAATATAATCTTTCATTTAAGTCATGCTCGGTGAGTTGACTTTTAATTTGATCCAAGAGCTGTAAATGACCGACTTTATATTGAGGGATTGCTTCCTAAGGAAAAAAACATTAATTTTAATTATTTTAATTAAATGTTACATTTAAAATGGAAATTTCTTGATAATCAGGCTCAACTTGAAGATTTAAATGCTTTCTAATTTCAGAATAGGCCAAACTCAATATTTCGTCAGAGCTCTTATGTTTTAAGTATTCATCGAACCAAGCGCCTCCCATCATAACCTAATAAATCTTTAATTATTTAACTTGAAAATTGTTAATCTAATTTTACAGTTAAACAAGTGTTTTTGTTATCGGTTTGATTAAAAACAGAGTCAAAAATACATCCTAAAATTGGTGATTTTTGGTTAGACGGAACTAAATATCCAAATCCCTTTAAATAAGTTAGATAATTTTATTTTGAATAAATGATTTTTGTTACCTTGAATGGTAAAATGTCATCTTTGAATAGAAAATTAATTACAACCATATTAACTGCTTCTATTTTTGCCAGACTGTTTTTAAGACTGGCGTACTTGTCTGACAAAAAATTATTATTGACTTTTAGAAATAAAAATTTTAAAAAATTTAAATTGAGCATTAAATAATTACGCTTTGAATAAATTGAGCTAATTACAATATCAAAGTCCTGTTCGGAACTTTTGGAAGCAATTGTCATCGATTTTTCTTTAGTATCACTTTTAACATTGATTGAATGGACTGGGTCATTTAAGCAGAGTTTAACATTGTCATATTTGGAAAGTTCTTTGGCTAATCGTTCTGTGAAAGTTTGCATTCCGTCTTTAAATCTCCAGACTGACTGATGTCTATATTTATCTCTTAATTCCAGCAGATCTTTATATTTTTCATAATTTTCCATCCTAGGATCTTGAAAAAATTTAAATCGATTCTAGCTATTTTAAAATTTACTTTTTGCTTTGTTAAATGCTCCTTTGGCTATTGAACCAAAATTATTTTCATATTCATAGAATGTTTTTAACAAGGCAGCTGCACTCAAGTATCTAACATCTCCACCAGTAATACCTTATTTTTATTAAAATTTTAATTGATTATTATATAATAAAAATAAAAACCTTTAAATATTGGATCAATTAGATTTTCGGCGATTTCTGAATCCAAGCGTCTTGAAATAAAAGACCAAATAGTCTCATCTTGAACACTCATATCACGTTTAGGTGATCTAATCTCTTTAAAAGCATATCTTAGTAAACCTTTGGACATGAGTGGTGTTTTGCCAAACATTTTTGGTTCTTGAAAATTTTATAAATTATCAATCAGATTTAGAATATAAATTACTTATTGCGTTTATTTTGCCATCAAAATAGATGTATCTATTAACCGAAGCTGGATGGGTTTTAGATATAATCTCAATATTAGATGATAAGTCTAATTCATGTGCCTTTAATTAACAAAATTATAAATTTATCCAAATATTTAAAAGTATTTCAATATGTACCAATTTAATTGAGTTTATTTCCTTTAGCTCTCCAGTAGCCAGTCGAAGGGTTCGTGGACCTTTTTCAAGAAACGCTGTTTCATCATTAATCGTTGCTTTCTTAGAGTCTATCCATCCGCCAAATCTACTCGAAGCCTCATAAACAACAATCTTGATTTTTTTTTTTACTAATTTAGATTAAAATGATAAATTTCTGATACTTCTGATATTGGTAAGCTGAATTTTTTAAGATAATAAGCTGTTGATAGTCCTGAGATTCCTCCACCAATTACGGCAACTTTCATTTTTTTGTTCGTAGTTTTTTCACAAAATTACTATTTTATCTGCTTATTTTTATAACTTAAATTTGCACCAAATTGGGTTTGGAATATTTGATAGACAATTTTGCTCAGGTTGAAAAATTAAGAATAATAAATTAGTTGTGAATTTAAAAAGCTTTTTTGATGCAATATTTTTGCAAATTAATAAAATTTAAGAGTAAAAATTCACATTTAAAAAATGAGCAGTGAATCGATGGATTTTGAACCTACAGCCGAATTGATTAACAAAAAACCAAATGTAAAAGAACATAATGCCAATCTACCATGGGTCGAAAAATACAGACCAATCCTGCTAAATGATATTGTTGGCAATGAAGAAACCATTAACCGTTTAAAAGTGTTTGCTGAAGATGGTAACCTACCAAATTTAATTATCTGTGGACCTCCTGGTACTGGAAAAACAACATCAATCCTTTGTTTGGCAAGACAACTTCTGGGCGCACAGTCGTTAAAAGACGCTGTTTTGGAAATGAATGCATCAAATGATCGTGGCATAGAAGTGGTTAGGAATAAAATTAAAATGTTTGCTCAAAAAAAAGTTACTTTAGAAAAAGGTAAGCATAAGATAATTATCTTAGATGAAGCTGACAGTATGACAGATGGAGCTCAACAAGCTCTCAGACGAATTATGGAACTTTACTCAAATACTACACGATTTTGTCTTGCATGTAACAATTCAGAGAAAATTATTGAACCGATTCAATCAAGATGTGCCATTTTGCGCTACTCTAAGTTATCAGATAAACAAATTTTAAAGCGTTTACTTGAAATAGCTGAAGCTGAAAAATTAAGTTTTACTGATGATGGTCTAGAAGCAATTATATTCACAGCTCAAGGTGATATGAGACAAGCTATTAACAATCTTCAATCAACTCATAATGGTTTTGGTCACATAAATAGCGAAAATGTTTTCAAAGTGTGCGATGAACCTCATCCTTTAATGATTAAGCAAATGTTAGATAATTGTTTAGAGCAAAAGCTTGACGAGGCTATCAAAGTTTTGTCTCATTTGTGGAAATTGGGGTATTCAGCAGACGATATCATAAATGTGATATTCAGAGTTTGTAAAAATGCCCAAATGGCAGAGTATTTAAAATTGGAATATGTGAAACAAATTGGATTGACACATGCGCGGATAAGTCAAGGCTTAAATAGTATATTACAATTAAATGCTTTGCTAGCCCAATTAACAAAAATAGTAATAAAATAAATTTATGAATTTAAAAAATATTAACTCAGGCTATATCTTTTTAGAATTTTTTATGTACATCAATCGATTTAATTTTATATTTCTAATTAATAATTAAATAAAAATTAATCAATTTATATTTTGTGAATAAATAATCATATTGTCGGAAATTGAACTCCGAATTTTTTATCTTAACAGAGTTTTTTAATTAGTAAAATTTTAAAATATTAAATAATGAAAATTGATTTTCAAAATAATAAACGAGTATCATAATTTTTTGCAATTAAGATATAAATTGTTGGACATGTGGCTAAAATTATGAGTTTGTTTAAAAAATTTCAGCTAAAGCCAAATAATCAAACTAAAGCTTCATTTAAATACATTGTTCTTACATCTGTCAACTCGTTAAAGCTCAATGCTCAATCGTTAAATTTTACCAAAAATTCTAATCTATTTTCGTCTTATAAACAAGGAACATTTTTAGATCTTCGGCAAAAAATTTTAAATTTAAATTTTAAAAATTTGTTCCAAATCGAAATCAACTCGACAAATAAGATAAAATTTGTCAAAACCTCGACCATAATAGCCACACTTACTCGCCAAAATTTAAGCTCAAATTTGCACAACAAAAGAATTAAAACATTTAATCATGTCAAATCGTTGAATAAACAAATTTTCAATTTAAATCAAAAAATGAACCTTAAAACAAAGGCTATAGTTGAAAATTTATTATCTATATACAAAAATTTTTTGTTAAGGATTCAAATTCACAAATTTAAAATTAAACTTTGGGGTTTTTTTAATCGCAAAAATTTCACCTCTCTCTCAGCAATGGGTGGTCTTTTTACTTGGGAAGAGTATAAACTATCTGACGACGACATAAAACATGAAGTTAATGAAATGGTAAATCTTTTTGATGTTGGTTCCGAAAATAAAACCATTGGAGAAGCTAACACAATTCCTCATAAAGTAGCAATAGACTTTGAGGCAGCTCGGACAATAGACAACAATGAGTGGAAGTTAATCTATGATAAAAAGGATTTACTAATTTGGAGGCGAAATATCTCTTTGGAAAATGATGATGAAGATCAACAGAGCGAAGAAAAACCTAAGGAACAAAGACCTAATTATGATCTTTATGAATATAAAGTCTTGGGTCGGTTCAGCGACATTACTCCTTTGGAATTCTATCAGACTCAAATTGATTTGGACTATCGAAAAGAATGGGACTACTTGGCTGTATCTTTGGACATAATTAGCAAAGAGCCAAGCACAGGTACTGAATTGGTAAAGTGGATAATGAAATTTCCATATCCACTCAATCCTCGGGAGTATATCTATATCAGAAGATACTGTATTGATCCAGATGCCAAAATATTAATTTTAGTTTCAAAAAGTATACCAAATGTTAAAATTGATCCTGATTTGATTGACATAAGTGAACAAATCGATCTGTTTGAAGGTGAAAATCATTCTAAAATAATTGATAATTTCCTAGAAAATAAAAATTCAAGTAAATATGTCCGAGTTACAAAATATGAATCAAATATTATTATTTTTCCTCATGACGACTTTAATAAACCAGGTCTTTATTATGTTATCCAATATTATGATATAAATAAAGCAAAGATTCCAAAAATTGCTTATAAATGGATGGCAACAAGTGGTTTGCCAGACTATTTGGAAAAAGTGCACAGAGCTGCGTTAGAACTAAAGAGACGAAATGAAAGTGATCACATAGATGAAGAAAAGACACTGTCAAAATATGATAAAATACATTTAAATGAAAATTTCGAAAGGCAGAAAGATTCAAGTACGGAAACAATCAACAATGAGTCATCATTTGTTCATGTAGACTACGAATTGAAGAGCACTGAGAGCAAAACTGATAATGAAGTTATAGAAAAAAATGTTTTAACTAAAGATGAAGTTGATAAAAAATTTGTTTTTATTTCTGAGGAAGTTTTGAATGATTTTTTTTCTCACCATGAGCCTCATTCGGTATTTTACAATTGAATTTTTTTGTTTTTATCTTCCAATATTTTCTTAATAAAAGCAAAGAAAAAACTAGTTTTATGATTTGACTTTTTTTTCAAATAAGAAAAGATAAATTGTTTAAAGACTTGAATGTATTTAGACAATTAATGCAATTTAAAAACCTAAATATTTGCCCTAATAATATTGTTAATTTACATTATGAAATTTTAATATTAAATTAAATTTTAAAAAACTTCATATTAAAGATTTAATTAATTTAGCTATATTATAGTTAATAATAAAAAATCTAAGAAAAATTTAAGTTTAAATTTAAGTTTTCCTTTGTTTTAAATATTAAAAATAAAAGATAAAGTTGATTTGAAAAATGTGTTTATTTAAAAATTATTCGAATCTAAATATATTAGAATAGAAGAACGATTTTTTTATCATTTAAAGCTTTTAATTATTGTAGGCATTCATTTCAAAATATATAGCTTAAATATATTTAAATCAAAAAAACTTAAAAGATAACTTTAAACAAAATACAATAGCATTTTGAATTAAATGAGCGTATAATAAAGCTTTATTTAACAAGATTTATATACTGTATGTAAGAAGAAAATTATATTAGTGAGTTTTTATTTTATTCATAGTAAATTCTTGATATGATATTAAAGATTAAAAAAGAACCTTCCTTTAAACATAACTTGACTAAAATTATATCTCAATAAAACATTACAGAATTTTATATTTAGTTTTGGAAATTTTGGAAAAAAAATCTGAATAATATGTAATGAAGAATGATCTTTTTAAAAATTTGCTTTTAAACCATTCCAAAATAATTAAGAAAAAAAGTCTTTCTAGATGACTATCTTGAGTTGAATATATGTCTTTTGAATAAATTAGGAAAATCACACATGTGAATCCTCTTAGCAAAGTTGAATAAGCTTCATTATATAAATATATATATATATATATTTACTGCAGTCAGGAAAGTTCAAGAATTTTTTATATTTAAATTTATTTTAAATCATTTTTCAAATTTATCCTTTAAAAAAATTAAGTGGAAACATAGAATCTAAATCCAAAAATCTAAAATCTAATAGAATAATATTAAATTAAAAAAATATCCACTGCAAAATGGAAGAAGATTGGGAAAACGAAGCTATTTCTTTCGCATTAAGGCCAAAAGAGGAAATTTTTGAAACAAAAAAAGAAAACATCACCAAAAGGTTCTCTGGAAGAGGTCGTCTTGGATTAAGTAGACAACCTGAAATGCAGAAACCCGGAAAACTAGACGAAAATAACAACCAAGAAAATGAGAAAATATTTGGTTTTAGTAAAGTAGAAAATACTAATATGGATGAATTAAATGATGAAAAAGGATTTGACACTTCTCATTTCCGTGAAGAAACTGTAGAAAACTGGAATGCATTTCCTAAACAAGATACTATTTCAAAAAATGATAGTGAGCTCAGTAATGTAAATGAAAAAAGCCAATATGATGGTAAAGATAATAAATCTTCATATAAGTTGGAGTTGGATGAAAATTTTAACTATAAAAACCAGGAATTTAATAATAAAAATGAATCAAAAGAATTCGGTTTCAATCAAAAAATTCATGAAAATGATGGCCGAGATGAAGAATACAAATTCAATAAAGGCTTTGGAAACAGAGAAAGATATGAAAATGGTGAAGGAGAAAGCAGAGGCTTTAATAAAGGCTTTGGAAACAGAGACAGATTTGAAAAAGGTGAAGAAGAAAACAGAGGCTTCAATAAAGGTTTTAGAAACAGAGACAGATATGAAAATGGTGAAGAAGAAAACAGAGGCTTCAATAAAGGTTTTAGAAACAGAGACAGATATGAAAATGGTGAAGGAGAAAGCAGAGGCTTTAATAAAGGCTTTGGTAACAAAGATAGATTTGAAAAAGGTGAAGAAGAAAACAGAGGCTTCAATAAAGGTTTTAGAAATGGATATGGAGGTCGAGATAAAAGTTCTGGTGACGGAGATAGAGTCCCTTTTAGAAAACGTAATGATCAAAATGAAGGCTTTGGAAAAGATAAAAATGAGGTCGAAACTGTTAAAAAAGAAAAATACATTCCAACTGAGGTTGATGAAACAGAAGAAAGTTTGTTTACCACTGTAGCAGCTGGAGTTAATTTTAAAAAACAAATTGATATAAAAACTGATCTATCAGGCAATGGTAGTGATGATATTAAGCCATTATCATCTTTTGATGAAGCTGACTTATCCGAATTATTACTCAAAAATATTAAAAAAACAAAGTACAATGTTCCGACTGCAGTTCAAAAATATTCCATGCCAATTATTCTTAAAAGGCGAGACTTGATGGCTTGTGCCCAAACTGGTTCTGGAAAAACAGCAGCTTTTGTTCTGCCCATACTCAAAAATATCATTGAAGATGGCATTGAGTCAAGTCAATTGAGTGGTCTACAGCAACCTCAAGCTTTGATTCTTTCTCCAACACGTGAATTGGCCTTACAAATTTTTCATGAGTGTAAAAAATTCAGTCATGGCTCTATTATTCAAACCGAAATATTATACGGTGGTGTTCATTTTAGTTATCAAATGGACAGAGTGAGAAAAGGTGTTAATGTTTTAGTAGCAACACCTGGCCGTCTCTTGCATGTGATAGAAAAAGAAAGCGACAAAATCAGCTTGGAAAAAGTCAAATATTTTGTACTTGATGAAGCGGATCGTATGCTGGACATGGGTTTTGAAAAAGCTGTGAGAGAAATTTTAGAAAAAGGTAAAGTAAAGGAAAAAAATGACCGATGTACATTCATGTTTTCGGCTACTTTTCCTGATGAGATTCAGCGATTGGCCCAGGATTTTTTGAATGATTACCTATTTTTGGCAGTAGGTCAAGTTGGTGGTGCCAACACAGATGTTGAACAAACTATTCATAAAGTTACCAAATTTGAAAAAAGACAAAAATGCATTGAAATTTTAGATCAAATTGGAAATGAAAGAACCATGATATTTATGGAACACAAAAAAGAGGTTGATGTGAATGCATTCTTTTTAACTCAGAAAGGCTATCCGTCTACTTCTATTCATGGCGATCGTCTACAGTCTCAGAGAGAATCTGCCTTAAGAGACTTTAAAAATGGCTCGAAAACTATTCTAGTTTGTACGGCAGTAGCAGCTCGTGGATTAGATATAGAAAAAGTTAACCATGTTATTAATTTTGATTTACCATCAACAATAGATGAATATGTACATAGAATTGGTCGAACAGGTAGATGTGGTAATTTGGGAAAATCGATAAGCTTTTTCGACCCAGAGAGCGAGAATGATCAGAAACTGGCCCGACCATTGGTGCGCATTTTGTCACAGGCATGCCAGAATGTCCCAGAATGGCTCAATTCTTTCAGTGAACATTCAATAAGTACTTCTACCAACACAAATTCAACAGATCTAAGAAGCAAGTTTGATCGACTGTCATTCGATTCAAAGCCAACTTTTTCTAGTTCTCAACCTGTAGAAGAAGAATCATGGGACAATTGAAATTGATTGTTTGTTTGTTATTTTAATATTTAAAACTCAACCATCTTTTTAAAATTTATTTATAACTAATGTTATTTCTAATCAAAAAGAGTTTGTTTATTTTTTTCCAAAAACTTTTGTAATTATCGGCAAAAAATTTCCATTATACCACTTTTGTTGTAAAAAAATTTATATTCTTGTTGTTTTGATGAAAAACATTAAAAGTTAATATAAATAATTTTTTGCTTAAATTAATAAATTTATATAAAAATATTAAAATTTTACATTTGAAAAAATCTCATGAGAAAATATTAAATAGTTCAATTAAGCTTAATCCATTATGGTATACTAAATTAATAAAAAGAATGAAATTTTTAATAATTTTATTCTCAATTTAGAATTAATTGTAAAACTTAATTAAATTTTGTCAAAATTTCCCGCTATTTTATTTATATCTGTATATATTAAATGAATGTAGATTTTATAATGATTAAGTCATCAATATATTTAGAAATAAACTTAAGTAATCAATTAAGCCTAACAATATTTTATTCTGTCATTTATTTTGATCAAAGTAAAGAAAAAAAATCAAATAAAACTGAACTTATTCCTGATTAAGCATAGATGGCTCATCGGTTGCAGAAATGATAAGTTCCGACATGTTAGCCTTATTTTAAGGTTTTTATTTACTTAGTTTTTTCTAGATTTTTAATTTGGTTTTATTTAAATTTTTGTTTATTATTTTGTGTTCCTATAAACATTTTTGAAAGATTTGGGGATATTTTTAGGGGATCATTCATTTTTAAAATTTTAATTTTTACTATATTGAAATTTTCACTAAAGGTAAAATATTTTTATATGGTCGAACAAGGTTTCCAAAGTAGGCGTCAATAAAAAAAATATAGAATTATAAATCAAAAAGTGTACTAAATAGATATTATGGTGATAAAAAGCGCCAATTAGTGTCTAAAAACAAAATTATTAGGATTATTCCTTATAATAAATCCTAATAAATATCTTTGTAGTCACAAAAATAAAAATAGCGGTCAGATTCACTATTTTCACGTGCATACGTATTATTAATAAATAACCATAACTTTCACGTAGAATGCAGAAAAGCTGTATGGCGGGTACATTGGCCTACGGATCTTTGTCCAAGTCTTGTCGAATGAAGGCGCCGCTAGCTTTGGCCATCTCCCAGTAAAGAATCCGAAAGGAGCGAGAATCTGCTATACAGCTCACCAGCACCCTCTGTAGATAGACGTAACTTTGGAAGCCTTAAGTTAAGACTTTTTGTAAATTTAGAGAAAAGTCGCTCGTTTTGTGGTTCCAAGCTAGTCTAAATAGTTTCCGAGTTATGGTGGCGTCTTAACTCTGCCAATGCCGGTCTAAAGCCCGGTTCCAAAAATATCAAAAATTTACTTAAAACTTAAAAAAAAAAAACTTTTTTTACTTTTAATGAAATCTTCCCATTCATGATTAGAATTTATTTTAGATGATATTAATGTTATTTTTAGGTTTTAATTTTGCTTTTTTCAAAGATATAAAAATTAAAACTTAAATTCGTACTTTTTTTAAAAATTTTAAATGATCAATTAATTATGTACCAATATAAACTAATAAATTAATCATTAAATAAAAAATTTGACAGAAATACAAATCTTTTAACGTGGCGACGATTTTTACTCCATTACAGCCATTTTATACAAATTTTTGAATAAAGTTTCATCTTCTAAATTTATAACTTATCGTAAATTTATAAAACTAATTTGGAATATTAGCTTTGTTTGAAATTATCTCCAAAATTTATATTCCTTATTTCTACTAAAATAAAAATTATTTTTTTTAATTTTCCATTTATTTAAAAAAAAAGTCAAAACTAAAATTTTTATTATATTTATCTTTTAGTTTAATAAAATTTTTAATTCTATTCATATTTTTACATTTTTAAGAGGTTAAAATAAACTTAAGCGAAAAAAGCAAAAATATAAAGGAAATTTTCTCAAATACTGCAACAATAAAATAACTAAAAAATAACATTTTAATTTAAACAAATAAATTGGTTTATAAAAATGCCAAATAAACAGAAAAAAAAACAAGATACTGAAAAAATTACTTCAAAATTAAAATAAACTTAGTCATAAATTACTAGAATTTAAATTAAATGTTTCCATACTATTTGATGATGGGTCATTACTGTTGGAACTATGAGCATTTTCGCAAAACATTTCTATTTCAGACTCATCATTGGATTTGTCTAAAATGTCACCGTCGTATCCATCAGCATCCATTAGAATGTCATCTTCGATCGATTTAATTAGTCGAGATTCCTTTATCTCAAAGTTTCGAATCACTCGGTTAATTGCCTTGCGGCATGACTTCCACACTATTTCAATATTTTTTTCCGGAAAATACTTTTCGACCAAATGGCGTATATAATCGATGCGATCTTCATCTAATGGTTGCTTGTTTTTCAAATTTTTATGAAATGTTTTACCACTCACATTGTGACCAATCAATTCCTCCTTGGTGAATATTTTAAGCAGTACCTTAGTTGAAAAAATCATCGGAGAACAACAACACAAATTCTTTAGTTCCAATATTTCTGGTTCAGACAAAATACTCATTTTGCTGGGCTCATTTTGAACAATAAATTGATTATTGCTCTCATCGTACACTATCGAATCAGTATCTAAACCAAAAAAATCAAAAACAAATTTTTACATTTTTCTTAGAATGATTTTTTTAAATAAAATTTAATTACCTAATTTGGCTGCTTTACTAAGATCAATATAAACTTTGTCGTCATGTTGGATAAATTCAGGTGGAATATCTGCCTCGTCAGTCAGTCGAACAATTGATGTGGTTTGATTCAAATGGTCAGCTAGCTTTAGATTTACTTCGCTGCCAGAATGAAGTTCATCGAGTTCATTAGGGGGTAAATCGTTGGTAATTTGAAATATACTCAGGTTAGGCTGCAAATTAATGATAGCTGTTGAGGTGGCACCAGTTACTTGATTACTGTTTAAATGTGTAATACTGTTATTTTGTTCCGATGTAAAATCAGGTGAATAGTGCAATTCATGCTGGAGAGTTTGATGCTGTATTTGTTGATGGTGTTCAGAAAGAGCCAAATTCTGCTGCAATTCATCGAAATTGTTAGGGGGTATGCCAACTGCATTGGCAAATTTTATTTCATTGTTACGGATACTTTTGTTGATGGCGGTTCGACATGATTTCCAAAGCTCATCTTTACTCTCGGCTTCAAAATAATTTTCAACTAACCAGCGAATGTAGTTGATGCGCTTTTCATCAAGAGCTTTTTTGTTTTTTATGTATTTGTTAAATGTTTTTCCGCTCACATTATGTCCTATAAGCTCATCCAATTTAAATATCTTGTACAATATTTTTGTGGCAAAAACCATTGGCGAAGAAGATATATTCTTGGTCAACAGAACTTCAGACTCAGGAATCAAATTCAGGTTAGCATCTGGTGGAAGTTCTTTAAATTAGAAATTAAAAATTAATTTTCTAATTTATTTAAAAAAAAAAGAAAAAAATAATTTTTCCAAAGCAAAATTTTAAATTTTAAATGAAGTTAATAAATTGATAACAAAAAGTTAACTTTTAGTCTTTTTTTGAACCAAAAAAATGAGGTGAGCATTTGTAAATTTAATTTTTTAATGATTTTTAAAGATTCAATTGAAATATTGAAAAAAAAAACTTTTTTTAAATTTTATCATTAATCTTGAACATTTATCTTGTTTTTTTCTGTTTTTACTTCTCCAAACTTTTAATTTTCTGGAAAGCCCATGCTTAAGACTGAATAAAATAATCTTTCTGTTTAATATATCTAATTAAATTAAATAGACAACAATTAAAAATTTTTTTATCATTTTCTGATTGCGGCTGAAAGGAAGGACTAAGATCCGTTCCAGAATATCAGGGTAAAAAAAGACCCAAACTATCATTCCTCTGATGATCTTTATAAATCTCTCAATCTCATGTAACTTATAAATGATAAAATTTAAACATTTGTTTCTATGTTAAAATGTAATCTATTTTCTAAAATTAAATCATTTTTCTTTAATTCTATAATGATCAAAAATTTGTGAAAGGTTTAAAGCATGAAAAAAAGAATGTGAGAATGTATACAAGAGTCTAATGGTAGAAAAAAATAAACCTGGAAATATGCTTGTATGCTCTTTTTGCATGGGCTCGAGTTTAATTGTTTGATTAGAATCTGATTGATCATCAGAACACAGCGAAGTATTCGAAGCCGAATTTTTGCCTAAGTCATTTTTTCTTTTTCCCATCTTTCGTTTCTTATCATTACCATTTATTTGACGCTCAAGAGCTGCAGCTTTTTTAGCTTCGTTTGAATTTGGATTGAGCTTGTTCCACTCAAAAAGCTTGCTAGCTCTCAAGATGGTATAAGTGGACACATTAAGGTTCAGATACTCTTTTATTTTAGGCGCAGTAATGTCCCGATTGAGTCTGGTCACCTCGCCAATCAGGTTTATCTCTTCAGGTGTGAGCTTTTTGTTTCGCCCACTTCTGGGCTTATCGTTTATTGACTTTGTCTCAATGTATTTCTTTAAAAAAGTGCTTATTGACTTGCGTGAGACTTTTATGTTGTCTTCCTGGAACAAGGCATTGGCTATTTGCTTGATTCTATAGCTTTTTTGAAATCTCAGATTAAGTATTCGGTTTTTGGCAAACGTTGACAGTCGACCCATTCTCACAAAATTCAACAAAATCAAAACCAAAATTTTCAACTATTAACCTATTCATATTTAAAATTTTAAAATTTAAATTTTGATTTAATTATTAAATAGTTGAGAAGAAAAAAATGCAAATATTGAGTTGCATTTTGTTTGCGATCAGCGAAAATCTTTTTATAAACTTTTATTTGCCAAAGTAATTAGAAAGCAAAGAGAAAGAGAAGATTGATTTTTTCGTTAAGCTGAGCTATTTAGGAAAAATTCTAGAAAGCAAAATTAAAAACTCAATCAGTAAATTGGAAAAATAAAAAAAGAACCACGATTAAATGAACATTTGATGCTTCGTTCTTACTTTCTTACTAAGACTTGTTATTTCTTACATATGCTCATAAAGTATTTCGCATTTAAAATTGAGCTTGGTTAAATATGCATTTAAAATGAAGCTATGCAAATTATGATAAATGATAATATAGACATTTTCGTTCTTGAGGGTGCATTTAATACTGAAGAGTGGAGGGGCATATACAAAAATACTCTCGAGGTACCATTAAATTAAATTTAACAAAAGCAACATAATTGCAGCGATATTATTAATTTAAATAAGCATGATGCCTATGTGTTCATTTATTTGTATTTTTTGCATTCATGTATTAGGAATTAAGCAAACAAATTTTAACTAAAATTTGAAATCTCTTAAAAAATTGGTAAATTTTTTGCAAAATTTAAATTTATAATTTATTTTGTGTCGACAAAAAAATTGAGCTAAGCATATTTACTTTTAAAATTTAATTAGTGTTTTAAATTTTGTTCTAGGTAGCTATATCAAATAAATTTTAACCTTTGATCCTTTGATTGTTTTATTGTTTGATTTTAAATTTTATATGGATATTTTTATTTACTTATATAATTAATATAAATAGGAAAATTTCGATAAAAAAGTTATATTCAATATTTTTTGATTCGATTCAATCTCATTATCGTTTTCAAATTGATTTAATTTTATCGTTTTGTTAAACAATGCAATTAATTAAATATTAATGAAAACATGTTAAAATGGATGCGTGTGCAAAAACCATCCATAAGTTACCAAGGCTTATAAAATTTCAGTTTTTAGCTCTTTCATTTAAGTTTTAAAATTAAAACAAAAAAATAGATAAATCTCTTTACATGATTTTACGTAAACGTTTAAAGTCTAATTAAATATTTTAAGATAGTTAAAAAATAGAGATTTTTTGAATATTTTGATCTGAATCGTAGAATTTAATTTTTAATTCAATACAGTGTTAAAAACGAAATTTCTTTAATATTTTGAAAAGTTAAATTAAAACCCGAAAATAGGTGTTTTACTTCACAAAAGGATTAATAAAAATCACTATGGTATATTAAGTTTTTGAGTCACGTAATTAGCTACTCTAAATAATAGTTAATCCTTAAAATTTTAATACTAAATAATTAATTTCTTAATCAAATTAATCACACTATAAATACACTTATTTTTAGTTGAAATCAAA
>JAESIW010000137.1:2871094-3007506 GCA_016802295.1 Brachionus rotundiformis
TAATGTAAACATGTTAAAATGGATGCGTGTGCAAAAACCATCCATAAGTTACCAAGGCTTATAAAATTTCAGTTTTTAGCTCTTTCATTTAAGTTTTAAAATTAAAACAAAAAAATAGATAAATCTCTTTACATGATTTTACGTAAACGTTTAGTCTAATTAAATATTTTAAGATAGTTAAAAAATAGAGATTTTTTGAATATTTTGATCTGAATCGTAGAATTTAATTTTTAATTCAATACAGTGTTAAAAACGAAATTTCTTTAATATTTTGAAAAGTTAAATTAAAACCCGAAAATAGGTGTTTTACTTCACAAAAGGATTAAAAAAAATCACTATGGTATTAGTGTGTATATTCTATTTAAGTTTTTGAGTCACGTAATTAGCTACTCTAAATAATAGTTAATCCTTAAAATTGTAATACTAAATAATTAATTTCTTAATCAAATTAATCACACTATAAATACACTTATTTTAGTTGAAATCAAACATTAAAAATTATATTTCTATCACTTAAATTTAAATTCATTGAAAAAATAAATACCATTTTTATATTCCGGTAATTAAATATCAAATTCTAATAATTATTTAACTTTTTGAAAATATTTATTTTATAAAAATAAGTACTTATCCGATTTAATTTTGGTTATTTATTTTTTATATTTTATACTTTTGCCTTTTCTTTTGAACGATTAGAAAAACTTCCACTGTTAATGTTACTGTTTGATGCATTTATCTCTTGAACAGTAAGCTTATCTAAAATTGGTTTCACTTCGCTCTCTGCCAATTTTATTTGAGTGTCCAAAATTTCCAAATCGACGTTTTCTTTATTTTTTTCAAGCCAGTCCATTGATTCAGCATAAATTTTATCTAATTTTTTTTTATCATCTTTAGAAAATTTATTTTGATTTCTTTCCGAATCATTTGCAATTAATTTAACTTCATTTAAATTATCAATAAAAAGTTGTCTCTTTTCTTAAATTTAAATAGTAGATAATTAAACAAAAATATTTTAAAATCTACCAGCATAATTCAAATATTCGACAAGTTGATAATGCCTATATCGAATTGCCAAATCACCAGAAGTCTCACCAGTTTTAGTCTTAGATCTTAGAAGGATACTTCCAAGAGTTTTAAAATTTGGATTCGAACTACTACTTTTTGTGCTTTGCATTGTGGCATTAGAATTAGAAACAAAATCGTCAATAGAAGGATCTAGTATCATTTTTTGTTGCTCAACCAAAAATTTGACTAAATCCAATCTTCCCCATATACAAGCATAGTGTAAAAAATTGTATGAATTATAAGGTTTTAATAAATTCCTGAGATTAAAAACATTTTCATCAATTTTTTCATCTGTTCGGAGTAAAACAGCTCGAATAAAATCTTTATTACCCATTTGAGCTGCTAAATCAAATGCAGTCTTACCATGTTCATCACGTTTCTCAAAAAGCTTATTTTCTGCAATAAAAGTTGCTAAAGGATGCTCTTTGACATCAAATGCACCACATATAGATTGATATTCATTTTTTAAAGCAGCTTTAAAGACAAAATTCTCATCTAGAATTAAAGTTTCTATATCAGGTGGCGAAAATCTCTCAATAGCTTCCTTAGAATTCTTGTTGTTCTTTTTCTTATTTACTGGAGTAGAAGACATCGTAACTGGAATCAAAACCAAATGTCAAAAATAAGAAAATAATTCTTAATTTAATAAGGATCAATTAAGCATTTAAAAAATCAAAACCATGGAAACATAAGGAGTCAGCTTCAAATGGGCACAAATGTTATGTTATTTTTGAGATATTATTATAAGAGTGCTTTATTATTTTTAAAAATTTTTTAATTTTCAAATATCTATCTATTTAATTGTTTCGGTATTTTAAATCAATATATTAATACAAAAATCTAATTTAAATATTTTGTATACCTAAAATTTATTTAATTTACCTATGCTATTTTAAAGAAATTTAAAATTTTCTTATACATTTACTCTAATTCTATAACCCATGTGTGTATGATAATTTTTAATAATTAAATAGAATAAATTTTTAAAATTCTAAGTACAAACTCAATATTCATACTAAATAAAAATGCAGCAAGACGACGTAATTTTTGGAAATTTTTTGACCAATTTAAAATAAAAAATTTATAAAATTCAAGGTCATTTGGGGAATCATAAATGGTCAATTTTGTTCCTTCAAAACACGGACAAAAACTCAAAAATTTTGTAGAAATGAATACAATTTGACTGGTTTGTGTAATCGTGCCTCATGTCCATTGGCAAACAGTCAATATGCTACAGTCAGAGAAGAAAAAGGTTAATTTTATTAAAAAAATTTTGGAATTAAAATTTTTCCGTAATTAGGTGTTTGTTATCTGTACATGAAAACTGTTGAGAGATCGCATTTTCCCTCAAAACTTTGGGAAAAGGTTAAACTCTCAAGAAATTACGAAAAAGCTATGGAGCAAATTAGTCGAAATTTGATATACTGGCCAAAGTAAGTTTAAGATTAGAAAAATTTAAACATTTTTTTTTTATAAATTGTATTAAAAAGATTTATCAAACACAAATGTAAACAAAGGTTTACCAAAATAACTCAATATTTGACCAGGATCAGACGCTTAACACTAAATAATACGTAATTTAAGAAAACAAAATTATTTTCAAAAATCTTATTATTATTTTTTTTAGAAAGACTTTAGTGCCATTGAAACGAAAAATTGAAAGAAGAGAGCAGAGAAAAGAGAATAAAGCATTGGTAGCCGCGAATATTGACCAAGCCATTGAGAAAGAACTGTTAGAAAGGCTTAAAAAAGGCACTTATGGAGATATTTACAATTTTCCCATGACCGCTTTCGATAAAGTTCTCGATGAAGAGGAATTGAGTGAAAATGAGGAAGCTGAATGGGAAAAAAATCCAGAAATGGAAAAAGAAATGCAAGAAGAATCGGTAATTTTATTCAAAAATAAAGAATTTTTTATAATCAGTTCTAAGGATGAAGAAACTAGAGAGTTTGTAGCAGATTTTGAAGAGAGTGACGAAGAAATCGAAGACATGGATGAAAAATTTGATAATGATGACGAAGGGGAAGTTGATAGTGATTTCGGAGAGGAAGATGATATAAGTGACTCTGAGCTTTTGGGGGATGATGATGGAATTGATGATGATGAAGAACCAGATAATAAAAAATCTAAAAGAGCTGCAAATCTCAAGGAAGTTAGAAATAAAAAGAAAAAAGCAAATGATAAAAAAACCAATGGTAAAAAATCAATTAAAATTGAATACGAAACTGAACGAAATTCCGTTAAAAAAAATAAGATTAAAAACACTAGAAATAGTGGAAAAATTTCATTTTAATTAAATAAAAGTTAAAAAAAAATTAAAATTTATTAATAAAAAAAGTATAGGGCATAAATATCCCTTTAATTAATTTTTTATAAATCTTGAAAATACAAACTGATCTTTTGACACGCTTTTTTACCAAAATTTTTTCCCAAAAATAAATATTTAGAAAAAATATTATAAAATGATGTCTATCATAAATAAATATAAACATTTATGTTTGAACTCGAAAAGTATCTTATCAACTTTTGACCAGATATCTACAAGATATTTGGCAACCCATTGGGATCCAAAATTTAGACGCCTGAGGAAAAATAAATTTACCAAACCAAAATTACTTGAATTTGACACAGATACCAAAGAGAAGGTAAAAAGAGGAATCGAACCAGCTACTTCATTTATTTACAAGCCAATTAATTTAACTTCGTCGAGTAAATAAAAACTTAAAAAATATTCGATTAAATTAAATATTTTAAAAGAGGAAATATTCGATCCATATATTCCACCGGAAGGAGATGGTAAAGCTTCTATATTCTCCAAAGAAGTAAAAAAAATTACCAAAATTAAACATTTCCTTTTATTTTAAAAAATGAAAAAAAGTTTGCCATGGGTGCTGTTGAGAAAATTACCAAATCTACAAGTAAAAAATTCAAACATTTAAGACTAATCAAAAAAAGTGATTCTACATTCGATGAAAACATTTTTGCCGAAACAGCCCAACAGATTTACATTGATGCTCATAACACACTAAGCAAGTAAATAAATATATATATTTATTTTCAGTAGTAATATTTTATTCAGGCGAGATCCAGAAGAAATGCTTAATTTTGTTACTGAAAATGCTTTAATGGTAACTAATTGAAGAAATCAAGATTAGCTTTTTTATATTTAATTTGTAAAAGAAAATGTATCACAATATGAAATTTAAGACAATAAGATGGAAATGGATAGAATCATTGGAAGAACCAGTGGTGAAGCATCTTGTTACCAGAGAAATGTTGGTCAAGACTGATTTATACGCACAAGTAACAGTAAGAATTCATTCAAAACAAGTAAAAAACATTTCCTTATTTATACATTATTTAAATGTTACATTTTTTAAAAATTATTTTATAAAATTTTTTTTCTAAACAAAGATGCTAGCTGTCTATGATCGCTTTGGTCGTTTGGCCTTTGGCAGCGACACTTTACCTAAAGATGTTCTTGAATATGTCGTTTTCGAGAAACATCTGACCGATCCGTACGGCTCATGGAGACTTCATGACAAAATTGTTCCATCTTGGTCTCCAGCTAAAATGCCTGTCATACGTTCTTACGTCTTACCTGAGCCGTTCAAAACTGATGACGAACTCGAGAAAAGAATTGTTAGCAAATTTAAAGGCGATGATTCACATTTAGATAAAATTCAAGAGGAAAAATCATAATTTTTTAATTACTGTTTTAATAAAATTTATTTACAAATAAAATTCATTTACTAATATATATACCAAATGTGGTTTTTAGTTAAAATAATGAATCACTTTTTTAATAGATTTATACCATTGGATAAACTTGAAACTAAAATATATCTTTAAAAAAAAAGTGTTAATAAAGTTTTCATAATAAAGAGTCTTTTAATTACTTTTTGTCTTGAGATTCGGCAACACTGGTCAGTGTATTTGAAACATATACAGTTTCTAATAATTCTTAAATATTTAGAAACTTTTTATTTTTTTATTTTTAAACTAATTTTTATTACTTAAAGACTTAAAATCCCAAATACGGACTGTTGAGTCATTGCTACACGATACGATTTGTGAATCGTTGTTTATGATATTGGCATCAGTAACAGTTTGTTCGTGACCATAAAGCTCTGTGAGCATTTTTCTTTGTCTTAAATCCCAAACCTTAACATATTTACAATTAAAAAACTATCATCAAATTTGACTAATTTAATTACAGTTATTTCACACCCGTTTCCTTGAAACCCATTGCTAGATGTAATGGCAAAATTGTTATCGCAGCTAATATAGCAACTAGACTGTATATATTGTTTTTTTGGAAAGTTAAACAAAATTTTTAAATTATATGGATCCCAAATTCGAACTTCTTTATCTTCACCAGTTTGAATCAAGAGTTTATTATCTCTTGACCAAAATGTGTCAGAAATCTTAAAATAAAATCTTAAAAAGTTATTTATAATTTAATTAAATGAGTTACAAGGTTTCTAGAAATATTTGCAGTAGATTTTATTCTTCCGGTCTTTAAGTCCCATAATTTCAAACTATTATCTCTTGAGCCAGATATTAAATTGTTGTTTTCTAAACAATTTAATTAAAATTGATTTAAAAAATGTTTGTTTTTACCATTATCGATTGAAATAGTGGTAACCACTAGTTCATGTCCTGGTAAATTCAATTCTGGTCTAGAACTTGAGCGGCTCCAGAGTTTAATAGTTTTATCTCTTGAGCAGCTTAGATATTTGTCTATTCGAGGACAATACATTGACTTCGAATTATTAATTAAAAATTAATATTCCTGAGAAAAAATATCTTACTCTTGTAATGTCTTTTTCATGTCCATTCCAAACATGAACAGTTTCATTTTTAATATAATCAAAAAGCTCCAATGTCTAGAATAAACTTAGATTTATTAACTTAAAATAGACTCAATTATTAAGCCTACATAGTTATTTTGATGACCAAAGAGACAGTTTGTACCAAATGCTGGAGTAACACTGAGAACATTATCATATGAACTATAACTATCAATTAAACTCAAGCCACTCATTTCATTAAATTTGTTTTCTCTTAAAAAAATCGATAATATTACCTTTTTTTTCGATACTAAATTTTGGTAAATTTACTCCAGAACTTTGTTATCAAATTTTGATGAGGAGTTTGATTTAGATTTAAATAAACTGAAAATTTTACCCATTTAAACGAATAATTTTATAGTTTTAAGAATCAATGAATTATCTTTAATTTTTGAATGTGATGACAAATACTGTCTTCAAAATAATTAAAATTTTATCCATTATAAGAAACTATTTTTCATAATTTCTATCCGATCGAATAATATCTCAAAATAAGTTGCTAAGCAACAATTAATTATTACAGTTTATTATGAAAAAGAACTAATTTTTTATTAGAAAATTTTAAAAAATGTACAATTTTAAGTCAAAATAATATTAGATAAATCTAAATTCATTTTAAAAATTTCCATTATTCATTTTATTTTTGTTTTCTTTTCTCATCTTTTTTGCAGCCTTCAATTTGGCTCGGAACTGTCTCTGTTTAACTTTTATTCGTTGCTTTATATCGTCTACCAAATACTTCATTACTGATATATCATGATTTAAATCGAACAGCTCTTCATCATTTAAATTAACCGAGTTGGCATTTTTTGGCAAAATAAATGATTCATGGATGAATAAACTTGCTGGCTGGGATGAATTGAATGAATAAAATATAAAACCAGTTTGAGCAAAATTCCTTGCCAAAGCGTTGCCTTTTTTTTTATTATTTTGTCTCTTTTCTTGATTTTTAATATCGGAATCATTCTTCATAAAGCTTTGGTATGCTTCCTGAAGCTCATTTAAACTCTGGTTAAAGAAGAAAATCGAATTATTTAACTTTGGAAAAACAATATTTGACAATGATGAATCTTCAAAGCTTCTGACAAAAGTGTGACGGCTTATGTAGGGACTATTGATTTCATTCTGAACAGGAACTACTTCACCATTTGTAAAAATAAATGTTATTAGAAAGAAAAGTGCGATCATTTTAAAAATGATTTAAATTTTTTTCTATTAAAATGTATTTTGAAAATTATTTATACTTGTGAAAAACCTTGACTTATTAGATGCTTTTTTAAAGACTATTACGTTAATTAGTCTTTTTTGTATTTAATTTAAAACTTAACTCAAGTAAAGCTAAAATTTATTTAGTCGAATTTTAAGAATTTAATTCATTTTTTTTTAATTTAATTAACACAATTTAAATCAATTTTTCATTCAAAATTAAATTATTGAGAATGAGGGGATTTTTATTTATTTAAGATTATTTGAATAAAATAAATTTATCTATTTTTTAAAATATTTTATTATTTTAATTTCAACTAGAATCCAGGTAAAATCCTTCCTTTCTTCTTAAGTTGTTTTATTTTATTCTCTTTTTTCTTTTCCTTTCTTTTTTCAATGTTTTTGCGGCGTTTATCTTGCGCTTTCATTTTCTTCTCCTCTACAGATTTATTCCGCTCCTCCCAATTCTTTTTGGATTTTTCCTTCTTTTTATCCAAACGCTTGACAGACTTTTTAAGTGTATTTATGTCATCTTTGACTTTTAAACCAGAAGCTTTTTCAATGGCCGTTTGCCATTTTGTTTTAGTTTCCAGTTCAATAGCTTTTTCGGGTTCAACTTTTTTTAACTCTTCAATTTTTTCTTTTTTTTCTTGTAATTGTTTTAACAATTTTTTATAATCTTTTGGTTTAGCATTTACTGATGTAAGCTTGTCTTCCTTTTTCTTGTTTTTGATTGTTTTGTCTGCAGTAAAATCAAATTTGGAAAAAACCACTTCACCATTTTTATTCAATACAGGCTTTCGTTTTTGACTCGAGTTGGCTTCCGAATGTTCTATATCGACTATTTGGGTTTCTGATTGTGAATCGTATCTCAAACGTTGCCTTTTAATGGCAGCACGTTTTTCTTCTTTAAATTTGGACGCTCTTTTCTGAGCCTTTTTCGAATCCAACTTCACTTTATCTTCATTTTGGGTGTCTTCACTTTCTTCCATTTGCTCGGATTTGTCCTTTTTAGAAGAGGATTTGCTCTGATTTTTATTCTGAACCTTGATGTTGGTTTTTTTGCTTTGATTATCTTTTTGTAACTTAATTCGACTTTGACTCAATTTTTGCTGAATATCTTTTTTATTTTTTTGGTGATAAATTTCAAAGTCCTTTAATATTTGGGATACTGGTTTGAAAAATTTTGGATCGAATTTATTAAAATGGTATTCCATTTCCAAATCGTCCTCTTCTTGCATTTCCATGTCATTTTCATCATCATCCGAGAAAGTGTCTGTCCCATTAACTAATCCGTTGGTAATATCTGGTTTATTTTTCTTCTTTTTTGATTCTTTGGACAAAATGTGGATCCAATTTCGTCGATCATCCGGATTTAGATAAATTCTGGATGGAATCATATCAATGAACGAAGAGAAAAATAGCTCATTTGTCCTACATCGGTCTCTAAGCTGATTAACATTGAATTTTTGGCTATTTGATTCTGGTATTGTCGAAGATGGTTCTTTCATTTTCTAATAATTTTTATAATACATGTATTTATTTCATTTAAGTATAAAAAGAGAAACTTTTATAAAAAAAATAAAAGATTGTATTGAAATATGTATAAAACTAGAACTTAAAATTAATGTGATTTTCATATTTTTTGAATTCGCTCTCTCTGAATTAAGTTAACAAGAAATTAAAAAATTAAAAAAATTTATCTTTTAAAATTCTAGCTAAAGAGTTCAGCTATACCGTTCCGTTTAAGTTATAATTTAAGGTCAACTAAATCACTTGTTTTTGATTCCCTAACTAATTGAAATGATCATTTTTAAAATATATTTTTCTTTTCTAATATTATCAAATGAAAATTTTAATTTTTTTAAATTTCTAAAAGATAAACATCTTTCAAAAAAGAGAACAATTATAGAGGAGATTGATGATTTTTAAAATTTATTATAAAAAAATCATGAGATATTTAATTCTCAATATTAAATTATAGAATAGTTTTGAATGACAAATATTTTATTATAAACCAACATCGAAAATATTAAATAAAATATACAAAATTTTCTAAGTTAAATTTTTAGATTTTTCAAATTTTAAACATCCATGTTTAAGTTGTTATGATCAGATACATGTATAATATTTTAAAGTGTTTTTAAGCCGGCATGTGAGCATTTTAAGAGAAAAATATAATAATTTTAACTAAATTATAAAAATAAGGTAATTATCTTCGACTTAGTTATTTTTGTTCGACATGTTGGACACAAAACGACTTTGTTTTGCGGACCACCTGATTTGATATACTCGTCTAAACACTTATTACACAAAACATGTCCACATGGTGTAGCCACTAATTTCTTGTTATGTTGTTTCAACTAAATAATAGGAAAAAAATTTACTTTTTTTTCAATTTAACTTAAAGATACCTCATTTAAATTCTCAAGACAGAGTGGACACTTGGGTATACCTAGGACTTCATCATCCGAATCGGTATTCGCGTCTTTAATATAATTAAATTTGGATAAAATTGACAATTTTATCAATTACTTGCAGAATTGGACGCCACTTTGAGTCGTTTTGAAGGCGAAAATAATTCCGTATCTGTTGACCGGGTTGAAGAATCAATTCCTGAATTTGCACCTGAAGCTTCATTCCTAATTAAAAAAAATTTAACTTAACACCTAAAAATTCATATTGTAATACCTGTCGTCATCAATTATTATTGTTTCGTTTGGGTTTCTCCCTTAAAAAATTCCAGTTAATTTGATTTCTTTAAAATAACTCATTGTTACTAAAATGCCTGCGTTGAGATGATATTATTTCTTTGAAAATAAAAAAAAATATTATTTAAATCTAAAAATAATTGAATGGTTACCTATTTCATCAGTGGAAGTGGTGGTAGATGTTCCTAAATAAAGATAATTAAACTTTCAGATAAAAATGTAGAGTAAATTTTTACTAGATGTGTTATTACGACGAGCATTCCGCCTTGTAACCGGGTTTTGAGTATCTGTTATTATCATTACATCATCTTGCTCTTTGGTTAAATCTATACACTGACTGTTTCTAGGCCGTTCACGGTTGTTTTGCCTTGAACTGGCTTCGGAATTTGAACAAGGCTGATGAGAAATGATTGAAGGAATTGGATTAAGTGATTGAGCCGACTCGGCCAAATTTCGAGCAATTTGATCTATGATCGATCTTGGACTCAATGGTTCAGGACTTTGTCTTATCATTGGAGAAATGTTTTCCAATGTATTTGAACTAAGCTCATTTAGATTTTCACTCATGGGATATTTTAACTTGTTCCTCAATTCTAACAGCTGAATAAAATAAAATAGTTGTTTTAGAAATAATTTTAGATAAATATATTAAAATTTTATAATTAATTGTAATAAATTATTTTTTATTTTTTGAAAATACCATTATAGAATAAAATATTCATTTAAATTATAATATTGTGCGAATTTAATTCAAATTGAAAATGCATTGAGCATTCATAAGAAAATTTGTACATTTTATTGATCTTATCAAGTTTTTGCAAGTGAACATAGTAAAAAAATTTTTATAATATTTAAATAAACAAAATTAACAATGTAATCAGCCATCATTTCTTTCTATTAATAAAAATTTTATAAATTAGTCATATTACTATCAGTTATTTATCTTGCTTTCAGATATCATTAAAGAAGTAAAAAAAGATAAAGTGACTGGTAGTTATTTTGAATTAGAAGATCTATTTTTCAAAAACTGTTATCAAAAGAATGGTTTTTACTTAAAAATTATTTCCTTAATTATTTTCTGTCTGATTATTTGAAGATATATTTTATTTAATTAATAATTTGATTAAATCAAATTATTTAGAACATTAATTTATGTCTACTTCAATAATTGACTTGAAAATTTAAAGTTAAATATTTTATTTGAACAAAAAATATAATAAATAATAAGTAAAAAAAACAACTTTGTATAAGAGGCCCAAGATTTACATAAAATTTATTTTTAAATTTTTAAAAATTATCAGAATCTTTTTTTCTAGTATCTGATTCTTTCGATTTAAGTGCATAATATTCATCGATTTCTAAAAATAAAAATATAAACAAATTAATTATTTGAAAAAACATTTTCCAATTATTACCTGTAACAATTTGGTGTTTATATTTATTGCTTAATTTAGAACAATTTTTGTGCGAAGTATGCTTTCTAGCAGTCTGTTTAGTTTTGTTCTTTTTTAAACTTAGGTAAATAGAAGTATTTTTGCTCTCCATTTCTATGAATTTTGTAATCATTTTGTTAGTACTTTTACGAGCAGTTTGCTTGGTTACGCCAATACTTAACTTTGACTCAAATTCGACATAATCACTTTTAAAAGAATTTAAGGGTAATGATAGTGATTCATTAGAACAAGAATATTGCGGAGAGCTTGGTAAGACCTGATCACTCATTATGAATGTTTTTCTTAAATAAAAATTAAATAAAATTATGACTTTAAAGTATTGATAATAATTGCATTTAAATGCAAAAAATAATCTTGATAAAATTTTTCATTTATAATATTTAACAATAGCTTTAGGTTAAAATAATTTTTAAATTGTATACAATCAGTATATATATAATAATAATCAAAAAACGAACTATATTTAAGGCTTTTTTGTAAATTTTCGATAAATATTTTAAACATTTTAAAATATTTATTCCAATTTTAAATTTACTTTAATAGTTACTTAAATTTAAATAAACTGATATTACAAATTTTAGTAAAATCGTTTTAATTTATAAATGAAAAAAAAATTGATTTTATATTTCTTTAATTTTATTTGCAAACGGTAAATTCTTTAAACTTACAAATTGTTAATTATTTTTTATATATAAATTACGAAAATATTAAAAACCTTTGATAAAAAATTAATCGAAAATTTTTATTATGTAAAAAAAAATCAAGCTCACTATTAGCAAAAAAATATCTAGTTTTAAAATAAAATTAAAAAATTTTATTTATTATGCGAAATATCTAAATTCTATTCATAATTTTATAAAATAAGTTTAATCAAGATCTATTATTATACTTTGGGTTTTATTCAGTTGTCAAGCTGACTCGGTTTTGGAAAACGTATATTCAAAGAGCTAGATATTTAATGTTGACTAGCTTGGCAAATGACCAATCTAATTCTAATGTTGTCTTTGGTTATAAAAATTTCACAGAATTAGAATTAGGAAATATAAATATACTTTTGAGTGTACCCCATGACGGTTCTTTACGCCCCAATGAAATTCCAAATAGAGAGAATGATTTGAATGGTAATTTAAAAAGTGATAAAAATACACGAAAATTTGCCAAATTTATGAAAAATGAGCTTGAATTTTTGTTTCACTCTAGGCATGGAATAAAATTGATTCCATTTGCTTTATATAATAATTTACACAGGTAAGTTAATTTTAGGGGGCTTAATATGCATCTTTCTAAAAGAATAATTATTTAAAGAGTAAAAATGGATCCGAATCGTGACTTGGTAAATTGTTGCCATAATACCAATCATGAAGCCTATACTGCCTACAAAGATTATCACTCAATGATTGATACGTGCTTCTGGAAGAATTTCGTTTTATCAAATAATTTTGACCAAGGTCTAGTTTTGGACATACATGGAAACTCACACCAGGAACAATGGATTGAATTAGGATATTTGTTAAAAAGTTGTGAACTAGAAAACGATAAACTTTCAAATTCATTGAATTCTTCAATCGGATCTATGGCATCCAAAAGCTTATATAACCTTGAAGAACTGATCAGAGGAGATAAGGTATCACTAGGCTCTCTGATTGAAAATAAAAGTAACATTAAAGTAGTTCCTTCGCCAAACTTTAAGTCTCCAAAGGGAGGAAGCTATTATAGTGGTGGCTTCATTACTGAATATCACGGATCTTTTTATGATGCATCTAAACGACTAAATTCAATCCAAATTGAACTTCCTTTATGGATGAGAACTGATAAATATATTGAATTGAATGCCAAACACATCGCAAAAGCTATTTTTGATTTTTATGAACTACATTCATTAAACTCTTTAACAATCTAATTTTTTGTATAATTAAAATAATATAATAAGTGTCTTTGCGACTTTTTCAAAATTAAACAACAATTTTCACCAAAATTCTACTCCGAAACTAACATTAAATAAGAAATCATATTTCTAAAACACATTTGTTGAATTTTAGTCTAATTTTTTTTTAAATATATAGTTGTAAATAAAATATTAAGTTTGAAAATTGAGAAAAATCATTAATTCTTTTAGGTCTTAGGCTATAGAATTAAATAGGACAAAAAATAAAAACATTCAAAGGTAATACAAACACTTTATTTAAAAAGGGAATTTAAATTAATTTTTTTTAGACTTTTGATCAAACTAAAAGGTTGATGGATTTGATTGTTTCTAGGGAACAACTAACCGCGGATAAAATTCTGATTGACCTAATGAATTTTTTAAGAAATATTAAATTTAATTTATAAGGTTTTATTTATAATTAAACATTCAATTGAATTATTCCAAGTCTAAGTTCAAGCAAAACGTATCCAATCATTCCGATAGTCAGGTATATTAATAGGAGATATAATTTAATATTTGTTGATAAAAGATTTGAATAAGCGAATGAAATAGCATAGCCCACAGATTGCCTTTTAAAATTATTTTTAAATCAAAATTTTAAAATAACCTGTTACCATAGCTTTAAATTGGAAAAGGCTGCCTCTTCATTTGATTTGAATACAAATCCGTAGAATGCTTAATTATTCAAATTAAACATCATTTATTGTTTTTAAATACAAACCATTTATTTGAGTGTTCCAGCTTGATAAAATTAAATAAAAATAAAAAATTTCATTTTTTAGGGTAAAATCTACCCTGCATCTGTAGCTCCCCAAATAATCGCTACAATGAACAAAATAAAGCTTTCATGCATCTTAGGTTCCCATATAAGTTGTAATATAATAGATACATAGTTAAGGAACGCTAGCAATCCAAAGCCTATCTTTCGTCCGACAAGTTTTACCATGTAACCAAACCAATAAGAACCGATAGTAGAAGAAACACCATAAGTAACCATCACAAAGCCAACAAAATTAATACCTTTAATGCAACTTACAAACGACTTAATTATTTAATTTTTGACTGACTATTTAAAGTACTTGTAAAAAATTTACTTTAGTAAAATCTGCTAATAAGTATGCTTGTTCAAAGCCCAACCATATGGTAAGAGGAATCAATAAAATTTGATTTAGTGATTTCATGTTTTTTAAAGTATTTAGCATTAATTTAATAGGAGATTTTGTTTGGTCATCTGTAGTGCTCAATCCTATTTTTTTATATTTATCAACAAAAATAATTATTAGAATGGTTCCGATCACTGCTGATAAAACAAAAATTGCACAAAGTATGTAAACCTAAGCAAAAATAATAATTTAAAATATTTTCAAAAATTAATTTAAACCGATGTTTGAGTTGGCTTTATGATAGCCTCGTTAACCAAAGATGGATGATCATTTTTTGCACAAAAACTAACATTATTAAGGATATTGTCAACTTTTATATTGGACTTCAGAACAGTAGAAATAATTAAATTTCCCCATATTTGAGCTAAAATCAAGAAATAGTTAAATTAAATAAAAATTTAGATATACTTACAAGATTGAAATAGAGCATAAAAAATTCCAAAAAATCTATTGATAATAATTTCTGATTTTTGACCAGTTAAACTTGAATAATATCTACCAAGATCGGTCAAAAATGTTGACTGAGCGGTCCAAAGTGGACCAGCTTAAATGGAAAATTATTTTCTGCTAAGTTTTCTAGATTAGATACCTCCCACTTTTTTAAAATTAAATGAGATAAATCATAAAAGTGAAAAATATCAATTTACATCCTAGTAAAAATGCTGAAGGAATTAAAGTGTAGTATCTAGGATAAATATTTAATCCAATGTAAAGGATATAGGTGAGCTGAGAGACACAAATTGTCCATTTTATCCCCAAGTTTTTTATCAAAATTGTTGGTAATAACAAACAACTGAGTATGAATGCAACATATGTCACACTTAGGCCGGCTGTTCCAAGACCAGCATCAGTATTTAAACTACTTTGCAAGTTAGCAATTGAGTTATAAGCAGTAAACAAAAGCATCCAAGAGAGACCAACAATAATCAAATTTTTATAAATCCGTCTTTTGGTGGTTTTCAATTGATGACTACTTGCTTCATCAATCTCTAATCTATTCAAAGATTTATTTCTGACCATTTTTTTTCAAATATTAAGCTTAAATTCTATCAGGTATTAAATAATAAGGAAATATTTTAGGTATTCGCCATTCATCACTGATAGCAATCTTTTTTTAGGAAATAGTTTTTACGAATAAAAAAAAGGTATATAAATTGGATTAAAAATATTTATTTACAAAAAATTCTAAAAATTATATCTAGAAAGGAGTTATTTGAACACTTTTCTGGCTTCTGAGTCTAAATTCTATAGTTCCATATCCCAAAATACCCACTGTTAGATAAATCAGCAATAAATATAGCTTTATTTGTACACATAAATAATTTGAATAAGCATACGCAACTACAAATCCAAGCGATTCCCTAAAATAAAATACAAATTATTATTAGAATTCCAAAATAGAAATTTACCAAAGTCTATAATTAGAAAAGGCAGCTTCTTCAGACGATTGGAAAATTACTCCATAAAAAGCATTTATCTGAGTTTGCCATCTAGAAAAAAAGATAACTAATAAAATTAATAATTTTTATGCTTTTCATACACTGCATCTGACAGTCCCCATAGAACGGCGATTATATAAAGAACATAGCTAGTTTCTTCATTTGGCTTCCAAAAAGTCATCAGCAATATTGTTCCATAATTAAGACCAGCAGCAATCAAAAAACATGGAATCCTTCCTACAAATTTGATTACATATCCAAATCCATAAGAACCAAGAGTATCAGAAACACCATAACAAATCATTATATAACCTACAAAGTCAACTCCTTTCACACAGCTTATAAACGACTAAATAATTAAAAATAAATAAATCCTATAAAGATTAAGGTAGAAAGTTTTCAATTTTACTCTTGTGAAATCAGCTGATATAAATGCTTGTTCAAAACCTGACCACATTGTAAGAGGTATAATTAGGAGCTGATTTTTATTTTTTAAATGCCTTAAGGTATTGATTAATAATTGAATTGGATTTTTTTTTTCTTCTTTGGAATGCGCAAGACCAATTTTTTCATAAGAGTCAATAAATACCAAAACTAAAAATGCGGCAAATAAGGCGCAACTTACATAAATGCCACACAGAATATAAACCTTGAATAATTTATATTTATTTTAATGTTTTTGACAAAAAATTATTTTTAAAATATACTGTGGTTTTTTGAGCTTTTTTTATTTCTACACTTCCACTTCCAGGACAATCACTTGATCCACAAAATGATATATTTGAAATAAAAGTGCTATTTTCTTGTAATTCAGGCCTCAATACAGTTGAACTAATAATATTTCCCCAAATATTTCCTGACTGAAACATGGCAAAAAAAATTCCAAAAAATCTGTTTATTACCACTTCTGTAGATTCTCCTGAATACTTTGCATATTTATTTCCCAAATCGGTCAAAAATGTACACTTAGCAGTCCACAACGGAGCCGCTTAGAATGAACTTTAATTTTGAAAGATAAAAATTGAAAATACTCACCACCCACTTAAAATTAAAACATTTAGAAAAGTAAGTTAATTAATTATTTTTCCATAGACTTACATCCGAGAATAACAGCGCTTGGAACCAGAGTGTAGTATCTAGGAAATATATTTGCACCTATGTAGAGAACGTAGGCCAATTGTGAAAAAAAAATTGTCCATTTAACACCTAATTTTTTGATTAAAATTGTAGGCAAAAAAATACAGCTCAAAATTAAGGAAACATAAATGGTGCTTAAACTAACAGTGCCTAAACCATTATCACTGTTCAAGCTACTTTGCAAATTAGCTATTGAGGAATAAGCTGTGAATAGAAATACCCAACCAAAACCTATAATAAACAAATTTTTCAATATTTTTCGCTTCACTTTTTTAGCTTCATCCGGATTTATTGATTCAGATGGATGGATTTCCATTGCTTCTTTGGCATTTTCGCTCTCAATTTTTTCTTTTTCGTTACTCATTTTACAAAATATTGAAATAAGAGTTGAAAATTTTCTCTAAATAAAGAATTATTTAATTAGAAGTTGACTAATTGGTAAAGATTAAAATGTTGATTTAATCCTTTGGCAAAATTTCGATTGGTATACTTTGTTATTTTTTATTGCACCAATATATATATATATATAAATAATATAACGTTAGCTCAAATATATATTTTTGTTTTACTTATATTTAACTTCTTTTTTTTATCTTAAATTAAGTACTTACAAGTCGCTTTATTTAGATTTATCACATCCAAATATGCTATCTAATTTTGGTTAGAAGTGAGCACACGATTTTGATCTATTTGAATATAAAAGATAAATTGATATTTGATTACAATTTACTAAAAGATTTAGCAAAATTTATTTTCAACCATTATCAAATTTTTCCACTAAAACATGGTTGAACTTTACCAAAAAACCAAAATGAACAAAAAAACTGCTCCAAATATCAACAAATTATAAATAGGAGATATCTTAATTTTATGAATTTATTTTAAAAACAAAAAGTAAAAATACTTTTCATTTTGAAGCCAATTATGGTCTATTTAATCTTTTAGGATAAAAGAGTCAAAGGATCTGTCTTAAAATATAATTACATAACTAAAGTTTGTTTGAAGTGCTTTTTAAACCATTTTTGTCAAGTCTTTGCAAAAAATTGAAAATAAATCTTTCAAATTAGAGCATTCTAAACAGAATCAAATATCTGAGAATCAAACAAAATTCAAAAACTTATTTTTTTAAAAACCTTCGAGATAAATTTTTGTTTATGATGTTCTTTATCTAAATTATAAGGTCACCTTCATAACAAAGGTGTGCCATATACATATATCTTTTTTAAAGTTATTTAATATTTTTAAAGATTAGAATAAAAAGGTAATAATTTTTATTTTCATATCTTCTATTTACTTTAAAAACATAAAAGTTAAGCGCAAATTTATTGACCAAAATTAATATATAAAAATGCTTGTTTTTTATATTAGATTTTTTAAAATTATTTTTCTAAAATTCACCAAATTAATGAAACTAGAGCCATCATTAGATCAACTCTCCTTTTAAAAATTACCCCCAAATTTTGAAAATTAAAAATCTATTTAAATTAAAAAATTAGACAAAAAAGCTTTTTTCTAAAGAGAATTGCCAAAAAGCGCTTCGCTTGTTGCTATAACCAAATTTATAAGATTGCTTTCAACCAAAAAAAACAAGATGCAAAGCGAAACATCAGATACACACATAAAAGACAAAAAATATGAAACAATAAAATCGGCATTGATAACCAAATTTCTTGCCGAAAAATTAAAAAAAGAAACAGAGCTTATAAAATATAATTGTTCAGTTTTAAATGTAAAGTATTTAAATTTAAGGCGTAAAGAAAAGAGCCAAGAGTTACTTCAAAATATAAATGATCTAAAGCAAATTGCTCTTAATTTTTTAATTTTTAAATCTAAAATTGAATCACTATTTGGCGATAATTTTAAAAACTATCAGGATATTGATTTGCATATTTTTACCAACTTTATATTTATAAAAGATGAATTGATAAATAATTTTGTCCAAAGCATAAATATTTTACGCCAAGAATTTCTCAAGCAGGTACAGGAGATCAAAGAAGATTTTGAAATCGATAAAGCTAAAATAAATGATAGCTATGCAAGTCATATGAAAACCATTGATGATCAAATTATGGCTATTGAAGCAAATTTTTATGATGAAATGGTAGAAGAAGAAAAAGCTCTGGTAAAAAAAAAAGAATCTATGAATTGCGAACATTTAGATCAGATAATTACATTGAAGGTTAATATGGAGAGAAAAATTACCGACTTGCAAAAATCTTATGTTGAAAACAAAAATTTAATTGAAAATGACATTTTTTATTTTACCAAGCCTGGTGAAAGTTGCAAAAATCAAAAGATTGAATCTGAAATTCAAAGAGATAGACTTAAAATTGAAAGCTTAATCGATAAATGTCAAAGTATTAGGGAAGAAATTAATTTAATTGACATAGATTTTTTACTATTAAATAAAAAAAATAGCATCCATGAAAAATATAATCAGTATGCTCAATTGAATAAAGAATATAAGCAAGAAAAAAAGAAAATTAGAGAGAAAACTTTGCATGTGATCATGTCAAGCAAAAAAGCCATGGAAAAGATAATTGGTTATACTGAAAAATGTCGCAAAATTTTAGCTTTTTTTAATTTGTGTCGAAAAATTGAGACTTTTGAGGAAAGAAATATTTTCTTCTCAGAATCTAATCAAATTAGTGAAAATTTTGATTGGAAGATTTTTCTTGGAAATGAAGACCAAATCGAAAGCTCATTTATCAAGGATTTGTTCGATCAGGAATTCTCTGATAATGGGATCAATTTTTTTCCAAAATATGCAAAAATAAGTACCGAAATAGAGTCATTAAAAATGATCAAAGTCCAACAAGAACGTGAAAATTCCTATTTAAAGAGCCTTTTGAAAAATTATATTTCTAGCATACAAATAAATTGTTGCTTATAAATTCTTTAATTTTGTTATATGGTCAGAACTTTGGGCTTTGCCCTCATTTTAAAACTGAGATAATCTTAAAGTGCTATTTATTTTTGAGCTATGACAACAATTAAGACTTAATATAGATCAAGATTATTCTTCAATCCTCTTAGTAATTGCCTCAGACTTGACATGTATTAAATTGCTATGAAGGTAAATTTTTATTTATCTCCATGACGATTGAGTTATTCTGAATAAATTTTTTTCAAATGGTAGCAAAATATTTGAATTTTTAAGTGCTAGAAAAATATATTTGTTGGCTCTTCGGACCCTGCATAAAAGCATTAATATGAATTGTAACGTTCTTCAGGGTGAGCAATCACAACTGAATTATGCCTCAAGATTAAATCCAAGAGAATTCTCTTACGAAGATGTTCTTATTGGAAAATACTTGGACGACCTGAACAAAATAGAGTAAAGTATAAATATTTAGTCAGCTAGCTTTATTAAATTCTGTTTAAGAACCAAACCAAAGCTGAAAGCTTTAGAGTTTTCACCATATCTTCAAAAACTTCCAAGCTCAAATATGCCATTCCAGAATGCGGGCTCACGGAATACAACTGCAATCACAATGAGAAAAATACGAACCAATTCAGCAATCGGCTCAAGATCAAATTCGACCATAAATATGGAAAAATTTGCACCTTATATTGTTCCAGTCAGTAATCGATCAAGCTCAAAAATAATCAATTTGGATGACCCATCATTTTTAAACTTAACCAACAATGTTCCAAATTTAAAATTAAGAAACAGGCCTTCTAGTGCACCCATTAGGCGGTAAAAAGATTATTTGTTTGATAAAAAATACAAATATTGGATATAATTAACTCAAACAGGATTCATTTGGCTTCAATTGAATCCTGATATGATCGAAGCCGTTGTCTATGAGTACTTTTTTAGAGCCAAATTTGTACAAATTTTTTAAGAAGGTCTCTTGTAGTGTTTCAGACAAGAAAATATATTTTTGAAAAAAAAGGTTCGACCTAACTAAATAATAAGATAATAAATTAAAACCAATAAAAATATTCAATGTTTTGTTCTAATAACAACAGTTTTTTTCTTAATTTAAGCTATAATTAAAACTATTAACTAAATAAATTCTAATTAATTCTTTTGTTATTAATTTAAAATTTAGTTCAGCTTCAAAATACTCAATCAGCTCAGTTAAATCGCGAAATTTATATAAAACTCAAACTTTTATGATAAAAGCAGTGGCTTTTAAAAATGGCAGTAGAGATATATGTGCCAATATTGCTGCAAAAAATATAAATGAAGTAAATTTAAACAACAAATTTAAATATAATTGAATAATCTAATATAAAATGATAGTTTTTGCGTATTGCGACCGATCGATTGCAATTAAATCGTGCTGCTAGACGCATATTTTTAGATAATGGTGATGAGATAAAAAACGAGAATCAATTTTTGAAAAATTCAACTGTTTATATTTCATGTGGTGAGGAGTTCAAAGACCCATTTTTGAAAGCTAGAAGTTTCTTGGAAAAGCAAAAATCATTAGTCTGGACATCAGATGGACTTCAGTTTATAGATATTGAAAAGCAGAAAGAGCTTCAAAAGCAATTTAACAATGATAACAAATCTACCAAGACAGTTTTACCTGAAAAGCAAGACCGCTTTACTCGACACACTCGCTTGACCAAACGCTTGGTAGTCTATGTCAACGGAGTGGACTTTAATCCAATCCAGATAGTTTTTGAATACATGAATCCAATTAATAAGAATAGTGCAACCGAAGAAGAGATATCTAAATTGGAAAAAGGTTATTTGGAAGATTTTCTTGAAGCATGCACAAATAGAGTAAATCTTAATGGAATTGCTAAATGTGTTTATAATTGGAATGGTGATTTGGTCAAGAGTCTAGAAGATGTACCTTTGTTGGACAAGTGCCTTCAGTCTTTAGTCTATGAGGTTGAGTATGCACCTGTATGGGTCAGCAAGGGCGAGGGCTTCGATTGCAATGGAAGCATAGCTTTTTTGGAAAATTTGATTAAATATACCAAAAAAACTAAGAAACAAATTTTTCTTAAGAGAAAAAAAGTGAAAAAACAAATAGAACAACTAAATCAGGAATCGACTATTGAGAAAATATCGACTAGAATTTTGGAATTTAAAATGAGTTTGGAAAATTTTGATAGCGAAATCGCTGATTTGGAAACTTCTATATCTAATCTAGAAGAAATACTGTCCAATGTGCGTAACATGTCTAAATCAACACTTTTTAGTCACATAAAAGAGCTAAATACAGATGAAAAAATTTTTGGAGGAAGAAGCTCCAAAGGAGCTAAGTTAACAGTTTGTGTTAATGGAACAGATACATCGTTTGAGATGTTTTTTAATACAAAAGATTGGAGCTCTACTGAAAATCGAATTTATCTTTTGCTAGAAGAAGTGAATAGGGTTTATAGAAAAAATTTTGGTTATGCCAATAAATTCACAAGAGTGTTTAACGAAAATGGTCAAGAGATAAAACTGATACAGAAATTGGAATCCAAAGATGTTATCTGGGTGTCTCAGGGTGAAAATTGGAAGGGAAAAATTGACGCCGTTTTGGCAGTGACTATAAGTTTCGGAAACCTGTTGGTAATGAATAATAATGAACAAAATTTTCACAATGATGTGCAGCAGGATGCTGAGATGGAAAATTTGGAAAACGAGAGTGAAAATGAAGAAATTGCAGAAAATACAAGCTCGGACTCGGATATTGACGAAGATTTGAAAAATTTTTTTAGACAAAAATCAAAATCTTTGTCTAAATCGAATAAAAAAAAATTTGTTCCCAAGGAATTTACCAGCTCTTATGAGCCTCAACCAAGTCTAAAGACTTATATAGAGCCTATCAATCCTGTTTTTTTAAAAAAATATGATAAACCTGATTTCTGGGATGTGAGAAATGAAAATGAAACTCTTGAAATATTGAAGGATGCAGCTGTGGATTTTAAGCAAGAAATTTTTGAGTCTAATGATGACATCAAAGAATTGGAACTTAAAAAAGTTTCTAGTCTAATTGTACAAAATAATCAAGATGACACTATTTTATTGGCACCTGTGTTAAAAATGACGGAAAAAGAGAAAAAAAATACAACAAAAACAGATTCAGTTTGGTTCCATGACTTTCAGTTATGGAAATTTAATAAATCAGGATACATTTATAACCAGTTTTTTCCCAAAATATGTCTCACTCTTGATACATCGAAAGTTATTCGACTCGAAATCACTGTAAAAATAAAATCAGATGATAAAAAAATTAAAAAAAACCAAGAAACTCAAAATGAAACAATCATAAAGAATGGATATGCTGTCATTTTGGCTACAAGGGCTCTAAGTGAGACTAAAAATGATTTAAAGGATAGTAACCAACAGTGGTCATTCAATAAATATGGAAATATTATAACAAGATGCTTAAATGAACAAATGGTTTTGACTAGTAGTGATAAGTTATTAAAAGAATTAAAAAGTGTTTATGAACTAAATGGTAATTTAGAGCGATATGAGCTAAAATTTTCTGATTCAAATTCAGAAAATTTTACCGAATTGAATTCTGATGAGATTGGTTTATTTGTTTTGGAAAAATTTGAAACCAGTACATTTTCGGCGAGCCAAAGATGGGCGATAAAACAGGAAAATTCGCGAAGCATTGGTGAGTGGCGCTATTCTGAATTATCCACCGCTTTATGGCACAAATTGGCCTACACATGGCCTGTTAATCACGAAGAAAAGCTTATCGAGCAATTTAAATGGCCGATAAGTGGTTATCTAATAGCCGGAGCGCCTCCTTTAAAAAATTTAAAAAACACTGATGAAAATTTAATTTGCAGACTTAGAGTTTTAAAAAATGGATCCACTGATTTGAATAGTGCAAAAAGTTTGACTCGAACCAATGCCAAGCATTTTTTAAAAGACTATTTGCACTGTTCTAATCTGACCCCAAAACAATTTGAGTTTAATTCATTCCTTAATACTTGTACCACTAGTTTAAATTTGCCAAATGCAGCCAGACGTTTGTTTGATTTTAAAGGAGTTGAACATTTTGAATTGAGCTATTTAAAAAATGAAGAGTATGTTTATGTTAGTTGTGGTGAACCATGGATTGATCCAAAACAAGTCAGAGATGAGCAATCGAAAAAACTTATTCTTAACAATCTTACCGAAGATTTAAACAAAATTCTTTATTTATTAAAATTGAAAAACTGTAAAAATTTTGTGATCGAAACAAGTGGCCTGAGTATTCAAGACGATGCCAAACTTTCTATAGGGCCGTGCTGTCTAAGCGAATGCCAAATAGATCGAATTAAGCAAGGAGAATCGATACAAAATGTGATAGAAGTTGATATAAAAGAAGAAGAAAGTAATGGAGAAGAAAAATCAAAGTAAAAAGATATATATATTTTTTTATTAAATGATTAAAAATTTTAAAATAGAAGTGCACATGCTATTAGTCATGAACGAAGTGATGCTATTTACTCGCAGAAATTTCGATGGCCATGGGAAACAGTGGTTAACAAAAGTATGGAGGGAGTTTTTGAGCAAAAAACAGAAGAAAATCAAAATCAAGAGGAAAAATTTGATGCTGATGGCTTCACAAAAAGCCAATCATTTGACCAAGAGCTTAGTGAACGATTTAAGCCAAAGCCGAGAAAAAGCATCAAAAATCGCAAATATTCTAGTCAAAAGTTTGCCTACAACAAAATCCAAGGCTTTATTTACAGTATAGATAACCCAAACTATGTATTTGGAGTCCATGATGTAGAGAATACTCAAAGTGAAGTTGTTTTGATGAAAAAAAATGAAGATAATATCAACCAAAGGTGGATTTATAGACCGGATGGAACAATTGCATGCAAAGCTAAATCAACTTTTGTCCTCACTGTTAAAATACCCCCCATTGAAAATAGTGATGTGGACATAAATCTGTTTGAAACTGATCCAAATTACATGCAAAAATCAATTATCAAAGGCTCTCAAATTACTGTGCAACAATATGTTGATTTTGAGAATGGAAATGCTCATCAGAAATGGATGGTAGATGAAGAAATTGGTTTCATATATGCATTTGCGACTAATGATGAAAATATTTGTATTTAAAACAAAATTTTAAATTACTTTTTATAAACTTTTTCCTTTATAAAGCTATTTCTATGGCTAATAAAGCTGGAATTTGTAGCTATTATGTAGCTTATGATAAAGAAATTTCGCAAAATGTATTTTAAGTTGATTTTTAGATTAGAAATAAGTTTGAATATGATTTTATTAAGGGATATTGTTGTGAGTTTTTGGTTGAGAACAAGAATCAATTGGGTCAAGTTTCTTCCAAAATTGAAAAGAATCTAATCTGTTCTTCTTGTGCTACAGCAACTCGTGGTAAATTCCGGCTCACCAAGCTATCTAACAAAAATAGTTTTTCTTGTTATATTGGCAAATGTGAGTAATTTCTAGAATAGATCTAAATTTATTATTTACTAAAAATTAAATTTTGATTAAAATATATTTTAATTTTAATTTTTTAGCAACTGATAAAACTTGGAAAAATTATGACGGATTTAAATTTTTACATGATAAAGTGGATCTAAGTTCAGCAGAAATCGAGAATACATTTTTGTCTTGGTATTCAAAACTAATTGGGTTAGAATAAATATAAATTTTGAAAATTTATTATATAAAATTTATTTAAACAGATGGCGAAAAGTCACTAATGCCAAGACTGTATTAAACGAATTGTCCTGTTCAAAAAATATCAATATTGTCAAAATATTGGCCTTTAAAAATGGAGATGGTTGGACCAAGCCTGGAGAGCTTTTAGTTAGCTCTTCAATTAATGGAGTATATTTTTTAATTATTCTAAAAAATTAATTAACTTATCTTGTTAAGTTATTGGAACAGGCTACTTCTAGGCTTCAATTGACTCAAGCTGCTCGAAGACTATACACCCATGATGGAACAATGATATTGGACATTCCTGATTTAGTAACTTGGTTAGTTGATTTTTATCGTAAGCAATTATATAAAAATGAGTCAAACAAAAATGAAAAAATGATTAATCACGAAAAATCAAACTCTACCAGATCAGCTGAAACCAAAAATCTATTAGACAAAGTAGATTTTAATGAAGAAAATCCTAAGGATAATTCTCGTATTTTTATCATCTAATTCTTAATCTATTTTTATTAAATTTAAATTTAGAAAATTTGTTCGAGGAATCATCTTTAATTCAAACCTCCAGAAGCCCTAAAGTGGTCAATCGCCCCTCAAAAAATGAAATTAGACGACTGTTGAATCAATATGACAGAACAGGTAAAGCAGATACGAAAAAGCTTCTTAAATGGCCCGTAGAAATCTGGGTATCATGTGGTGAACAATTTATACCACCTAAATTACGCAACAAAATTGAGAGCGAAAAAATGGCCCAAAGGGAACATGTTGACAAGGCTGAGCATGAGCTTGAAATACAAGCTCACATGTTGCGTCAAATGACTGGAAGACGCTTCAATGCTTTAAATTATGGTCAATATAGGTCAGTAAAAAATCCAGACTTTCCAGTAGTGAAAGAAGGACATTGGTCAGAAATACCATATGAAGAACAACTCAAGCAGGCTGAAGTCAATAAGCTTAAAGTACAAAATCAATTATTTCAACCAAAAAGGATTTTAATTATCTCTTTAGAATTATGTTGATGAAATAAAAAATCCACATAAGAAAAGAACAAAAGCAAATGTCCAAAATAGACAATTTGGCACTCATCCTATTACTGTAATTATAAGCATCTATAGTATTTTTTGTAGCTATATTATTAATCTTTTAAGAAACGAATCCTAATATATGTGAACGGAGAATCGAATGATAAAGCCGTTTATTGCTGGGCATCGAACATGGACGAATTGAGTGAAACTGCAAAAATAAAATTAAATTTGACCAAATCAATTAAGTTCTTTTTTACACAAGAAGGCCAAATAGTTAATTTTTTTAATGTATATAAACCAATTTTAAAAATAAACTTTTTAAGATTTCAAGATTTGAAGACATAGCAAGAGATCAGCTAGTTTGTGCAAGCACTGGTCGTGAATTCATTCCACGTATGGAAATCAACTAATTTTTTTAATTTAAAATTTGATTAAATTTCTTATTTAGCGGAGCAACGAAATAAAAATGTTGAGTTGAAAGCAAATTGGAACAGAGTTAAAAAAGAAGAGGGATTTGAAGCTACAAATTTAAAGGTTTCTGCAAACAGGAATCCAATTATCGATGTTGATCCATTTGGACCTCCACTTTTGAATAATATTAAAAAAAAATCACCTTTGCCTATAAAAGCTTCGGATACAGATAACCAGCCAGCTAAAAATGATGAACCAAATGCTATAAATGGTACAGAGAAATCAGAACAAGACACTGTTACAAAAAGACCAAAAACCGCAGTGCCAAAAACAAAGAATAGAAAACCAAAATCAAAATCTAAATCTCCTAAAAGAGTTCAAATTTCGTCTGATCCAAAAGATTTACCAACTAGGAATTCGAATGAAAAAAGTGACTATAAAACAAGTGAAAATGGAGAAAATTCGATCAATTCCAATGACAGCTTTATTGATGAAGACATATTAAATTTATTTGATTAAATTTTTAGTTATTTTTTTTTTAATATTTTAATTCCGTTTTTTGTTTATTATAATTATTTGACACTCAAGACCTATAAGTTGGCATTAAGTTTTTTCTGGATTTTTATTCAACTAAACTCTAAATATATTTTTTCCAAATTAAACAAATAAAACAATACTAAAATGATAACCTCTTGGAAAAAAAATAATCTTTTAAAGTAATATTTATTCCGTCTAGAAGTAAATTATTAAAATTAAAAGCTTAATTAATGAAAATAGAACATACAGAACCGATATATTTTTTATGTAATGATTTGAATGTTAATTTAGGAAATGAAACGACAAAATAGTGAGTAAATGTCTGTTTAATGATCGCAGATCTTCAGATATTGTGGCATAGTGAATTAATTATTTGGTTAAGGATTTTGAAATATTCAAATTATTGATTTTTCTAATTATAGATTAAGATCTTTAATTTATGTTAAGACTGATTGATTTTTTTTGGAGTTGAGTAATTAAATTTTTGGTTTAATTAAAGAATTAAAAAAATAGAATTCATTTTTGTTGAATATTAAATAAAATTAATGATTTTTATAAACTAATTATTTGGATCATAATTTTAAAAGAACGGAAAATATTCATTATGTTAGACAAAATCAAGATTCATTTTTATTTACGTCAATCAACTATTCTTTCCAAATCAAAATAAATATAAATTATAAGTTTTAATTTTTAATTTAATTAAAATAAAGTGGCAGTTATACTTATATGCCAATTTAATATAATTCAAATGTTTTTGGTTGTCATTTTGTTTGAAAATTATGTTCTAATCTATCTAATTTGCATAGAATAACTTATCAATTTTTAAAAGTTAATTTAAAAAAATTTTACTCTACACAATTCCAAAATTTTGTAAAAATCGATTTTCCAGCAGTTATCAAATACAGAAAATTTTTATTTTTGGTTTATAAAATAATTGCCTATTCTCATTTTCTCTACAAAGAAGCATTATTTTAGAAAATTAATAATTAAATATTTATTAATTAAATGATAAAAATTTACACTCTATTTTGAAAAAGCTCTTTAAATTTATTTGATAGCTGTTTTGTAAAAAACGCATTTATTTCATTTAATCATAAATAATGTCAAATCTTTTAGTAAAAATAATTATTTTTAGAAATTAATCAAACTTTTTTTAATTTAGATAAATATAAAGCTAGACTGATAAAAAATCGAAGTTCCGCAAGACAATAATTAAATATTAGTCTGACTAATTTAATTTATTTAAAAAGATTTACTGTTTTATTATTTGGAAATTTTATTTAGACCTGCTTGATAGATTATTTAAACTTTTAAATTTGATCTAAATGTCATTTTAAAATAATGATGTCCGGTTAATATCAAAATTTTTATTATAATTTTTAATTATTTTACAATATTTTTACAGCGGAACTAAGGGCTATCGTACTCGGAATTATCGTGATCCTAAAATGATGATATTACTACTATATTTAAATTAGCCAAGCTAAATTTAAAATCATTTAACAAAATTAGTAGTCGAAAATTTCCGCACTAAGACATGTTTAATAAACAAGGTGAAGAAAATTAATTTTTTGGTTTCTATTCTCTTAGGGATGACATCGAACATATAAATCAATACAAACCGAATTTTTTTCGGTAGTTAGCTAAATTTTTTCAAAAATTTATCACTTTTAAGATAAATCATGATTTATATTAATTATGATATAGGGTTGTTTTTCAAAAAAGCGTTCTTTCAAATAAGCAGTAAATAATGGAAATGGAATTAAATTGATACGATTATTAATGCCTATATAATACTTATTATTAATTTACAGAGAATAAATATCAAGAAACTTAAATAGAGCCATGTATTATTAAGATATAAGTTTGAATGTGTATGTAGTAAAAGTTTTTACATCATATTTAGTTAATAAAATAAATCGCATGAAATATTTATTTCCTGAAAAATATTTAATAATTGAAAATAAAGAATTTATCTTCAATTTTTTAATTTATCAAGTAATTTACGATGAAATAAAAATAAACAGCTTAGAAATGTAATTTAAATTCGGATTATAAACTATTTGACAAAAAATTTCTTGTTCAAAATTTCAATTAGAGAGTTGTTTTCTCCCTTAGGCCTTTGTCAACCGGATAAGAAATCGAGTCAAATTTCCCCAATTTATTTATATTTTAGTTTTTACATGCTTTAAACACGAATTTAAAAAAAATCTATTTAATTATATTTTTATCAACATATAAAATAATAATAGAATAATTCGGACATATATGCCTGATTATTTTTTTTAAATCAATTAATGTTCAAATAAGTTCTTATTAGTGATATGGGATATAAAATACCATAAAATTATTTTGTCAATTTCCTATTTTGTATAAAGAATCACAAAAAATCGATACACAGGAGCTAAATTAAATATAATTTCTAATTAAATTTTGTGAATCATGCACGGATAAGAACTATTGAAAAAGCTCACTTGTACAAAGAAGACAAATTTCTATTTTTTAATAAAAAATTATCATTTCCTGAAAAATTTTCATTTTAGTTTAATTTAAAATAGATAGCTTTGCAATGAGGTAAATTTTTATTTTTAATTATAAAAATTACAGCGATTTATGGTTTGTCTAAGTTTTTTTTTACAGTTCCGTTTTAAAACAACAAATATAAATGATAATGCTGATTATTTGAATTATGATAATTAAATTTAAAGAATAAAAAAAAAACAAAATTTTAAAATTAATTGCATTTTGTTTTGTTTTTCAAGGGGTGTTATGCGCTTTGCTAGAGGAATCGAAGCTTTTGTTTTTATCAAATGTTAATGTTTTCTTTTTTCAAGAGAATTTTACATAAGAAAAAATATTTTTAGTATTCTTACATCAATTTGTAAATTAAATGCTTTTTTCTGTATTGAAAAAAGATAAATCTATCTATAATAACAACGATTGTACCAAGTAAATTGAAAAAATTTAAGTCTTGCCCCAAGATCTTCGACTCTAGCTCGAAAATTCCAATTTCTCGAATCGCTGGAATAGCTCAACTTAGCAACCAATTGTGTTTATTAAGTAGAAAATAAATTAGGCGCCCTCTCTTATAAGAATTAAAATTAAGTGCGTCGTTTTTTCCAAATTTTATACACAATTGACTAAAACTAGTGAAAGAACTAATCATGTTTTAAGCAAGCATAAGTAATTATTTTTTAGTTTAAATTAGTTAATTTTTGGACGACTTAAGACAAATGGATAAATTATTTGAATTAAAAAATGAAAGACTTTAAAATGAAATTAATTTTAGAAACCTTATAATTCTAGTCAGAGCTAGAAGAAACATTAGTTTTTAATTGATTCAAGCTAGCATATGAACTGGAAATTTAATGAAGGCGTTTAAGATAATAAATTAGATGCTAGACTTTATTCTCATATATATTTTTTGTTCTATGATTAATAAACAAGTTTATTAAACTTTACAGGTTGTTTTTTATTGATGGATCTGTTCAATTAATCTAAATGGATTTAAAAATATATATTTTATGGGCAAAATTATTGCAGGCAAAACAAAGTTTTAGATAAATTTGATTGTTATCTTCGAAATAAATTATTTTTGTTTCTAGGTCTGTAAATTGTTTCAATGCGAACATTTTCTGCCTCTAGATATTCATATTGAGCTTCAAAATTGTTTTTAAAGCAAAAAAATAGTTCTTTTTTAATAATTAGTAATAATTTTTTATTCAAACTGGTATTTTTAAATATCAGATCTTAAAGTAAAAATTATACTCAAATTGCATAAATTTTTTTTTATAATTTTGCCGACAGTTTTTTAATTAAAGTGAAGAAATTCAAGAAATATATGTAGATTACTTAAAAGTTAAGACCGGCAAAGTTGGATAAAGTTTATCAAAAATAAATTGAATCCATCAAAATTGGCGTTGTTTTATTCTAAATAAATATATATTATATTTGTATATTAAAATATCGTTTATGGTTGTAAATGGACTTCTCAGATGAATTAAATCGTTATGAAGAACAGTCAGAACCTAATTTATTAGCTTTAGGATTAAGATTTAGCAGATTTTTATTAAATATCAATCGATTAATCAAAATAAAAGTAAAATTTCTAGTATAATTTTTGTATAAAATATTTTTTCTATTGAGAAGAAGGAGGAAAATTACCGGAACATTTATGAATTTTTATACCAAAAAACATCCGATATTATTTTAAAATTTTCGAGTATTTTCCTAATTGAGAAAAATCGGATAAAATTTCAAAAAAGCTAGTAAAATAAGATATCACATTTTTTTTAAATATACTTAATTAAATCTAAATTGGAGATGTCTATTAAGTGGTAAAAATACGATTCAAATTTGTCTCTAAATGAGTGGGAGTATCTTCTTTAATTTTGAACCAATATTGTCAGAGCCAAATAAATTCCAACGCTCTGGAGTTTATAAATTAGATCTAAAAACTTAATTATTATCAATTTGACTTTAATTTAGAGTTGGACTGTAATAAATTTATTAATGTAAGATAAAAATTTAAATAAGTTTTTATAAGAAAATAATTTAGAAAAAAGGCCATTTTGTTTTATTATGTTGACTTATAAAAACTAAGCAAATGTTGTTAATAGCAATTATCTATTTGTTTTTTTTTCAGAGCGCGTTTTTTCTAAAGAAATGAGTTAAATTATCTCTTGTTAAATTCTGTATATCTATTGATTAGATGAATTTAAGTGAGAAAAAATTTTTGAATTTTTTGACATAATTTGCAAAAAATATTCGTCAAAACTTGATAAATTTTCATGCTCTAGTTAAAATTTATCTATTTTTTTAAAAAAAAAAGATTTTATTTTTAACCGTCAAGTAAATAAAGATTTGTTTTCAAAGATCAAAAATTATTCAATTAGTTTATTGCATATTTTAAAATTCATAGCAAGTTGTTTTAAATAATAGATTAAATTACATTTTAAAAAACCTAAACATAATTATTGCCATCTTCGAATGGAGTTATTATAATTTTTCTTATTTTTTAAGTTGAACTGTCTCTAAAAATTTGCATTATCATCAGGTGAATCTATCAAGTGAATCGCGTGTATCATGCTGTGCCAAAAATCGACCAAAGAGTACCAGGCAACCAAATTGAAGTTTGTTAAATGAGAACTTAGCTTAACCAGTTTTATCTTCCCCTGATATTTTGTTTAATTACCAGCTATCTGCAAATTTAAATGCTAAGTTTTCAATTAAACCCTATAGTGTGTTATGTCTTTTTCTAATTAGCTTGGTATCTAAATTTCCATGGTTATGAGAGATAAAATTTATCAATAGAAGAACTAATGACGCCAATTGGTAGCTGTCTTTAGACATAATACACCTATTTTAGACAAAGTGCACATTAGCTCTGGATAATTCGTTTAGGTATAAGCGACACGGCTTAAATTTAATTAAATAGACTGAGAATCGAATAGATGATTACTAGTTTAATAGTGTTCATTTTGCCTTTTAATTTAAATTAAAAGGCAAAATAATTTAAATTAAAAGATAAGTTTCTATTTATTTTTGGTACTAATTCAGGGAGAAACTCATTGTATATCTCAAATTTCATTAATCAAATAGAAAAATAGCTAATAAAATGACATAAAATATAAGTTAAAATCTTGATATTTAGTATCATTAAATTGAAATTTATTTAAATATACGCTTTGAATTGGGTTTCAATTTAAAAATTATAAATTAAAGAAAAAGTCCCATTTGTAAGAAATATATTTTAAAGAAGAGTAGTCATCATTGTCATCCAACAAATGGTTTTGGCGGAGCAGCCAGCAATAAACTAATAAAACCCATAAAAAAAATTACCTGTTTTATTTCGTTTTAGATCAAAATATTAGCTTGCTATTTATTATTATTATTATTATTGTATAAAGTATAGAAAAAATTTAGAAGAAAATTTTTTATTTTATATGCTCAAAAACATAGTTGAATAAATAGAATAAAATGAATTTTGAGATACCAGAAGGTCTTACCGATTTATTACAGGACTTTACAGTGGAAGTTTTGCGCAAACGACCGGCTGATTTGCTCCAATTCGCAGCTCAATATTTTGATAATCTACTTGAAAAAAGAGCAAACGATAATGCCAAAAATTTGCTTTCTAAATTGAGCACACCAAATCACTTGGACACAAATAACCATGTGGAAGAAGACGACGTGTACACAGATGAAGATGAAATGGGCGATATGCCAGAACTTCCAAAAGGCCGTTTTGCAGCCGGCGGAAGACGTCATTCGGTTGCCGCTGAAAAATACAACCCAGAAGAGGATACCAGTGACGAGCCGGCTATTGTTCATCCCAAGACCGATGACGAGCGCCAATATCTTCTCAAAACAATTGGTCACATTTTCATTTTTCGTTCTCTGGAACAAAAACAAGTTGATAAGGTAATCGATGCGATGTTTGGCAGAAGTGTGGATCAGAACGATGTAATTATCGAACAAGGCGATGATGGTGACAATTTTTATGTCATCGAATCTGGAAAATATGATATATATGTGAATAAGCAAAAGGTTGGTGAATACGATCAGAAGGGATCGTTTGGAGAGCTTGCTTTGATGTACAATATGCCAAGAGCGGCCACAATTGTTGCTGCCACTAGTGGCAAACTTTGGGCGCTCGATCGCCTCACTTTTAAGAGAATAGTGCTAAAGAGCGCGTTCGAAAAGCGTAAAATGTACGAACAACTACTGGACAATATGCCAATGTTCAAATCGCTGAACTCCTACGAAAGAATGAATGTGGCAGATGCTCTCTTTTCCAAATCGTTTAAAGATGGCGAGAGCATTATTAAACAGGGCGAAGATGCTCAGTGTATGTATTTTATTGAGCATGGCAAAGTGAGAATAGTGAGGGAACAAGATGGTCAGTCCAAAGAGATTAAAATGTATGAAAAAGGCGGCTACTTTGGTGAATTGGCTCTGCTGACCAAAAACCCAAGAGCGGCAAGCGCTTACGCTGTTGGTGATGACACCAAGTGTGCTATTTTAGACGTGGATGCGTTTGAGCGGCTCCTTGGACCATGTGTTAAAATAATGCAAAAAAATATACCTGACTATGAAGAGCAACTGAGGAAACTGTTCGGCGACAAGTTTAGTCTAGCAGATATTGAAAAATAGCTGTGACAATATTTTAATTTTCTCTTTTATTTTGTTTTAAGTATAATTTTATCTCTTATGTATTTTAAGATTTATTAGGATACACATTTAACAGATCGACCAAATAATTATTTTTTTTTTAATCAATAAAGCATTATTTAAACGTTATTAATTATTTGTTTTATATTCTAGAGAGCTATTGATAGTTTTAGACTTGGTTTTGGTTATATGAAATTTCAAGAGGTATCCAACTGACGATTTATAGCAACAAGCTTGAAATTCTGTTTAGCCTTGTAGTTGGCAAATAAATTGTATTTTCCATTTTTTTTTCTTATTGACATTTGTATTTATCTGCTCAGATTTGTTTTGGTTATAATTTTATTTAAAAATAAAAATTTTTTAATCACACATAAATTTTTAGTCCTCATATCTCAAAATAGTTTTTAAAATTAAAAAATATTTGAATCAATAATAAAGTTCCAATTTAATATTTTACTTCAAATTATATTTTAATTCCCAAAGATGATTGAAATTAAGTCAAAATTTTTGTTAAGGTTTATTTTTTTTTAGAGAAAAGAATAAAAATTTTATTGTAAATTAAATGATTCAAAAAGTTTCATACTAAAATAAATTCTAGCAACAAATTACCTTTTTGATTCTTAATTAAGCAAATTTTAAGGTTTGAAAATGTTCAATATTTAACAAATATATACTTATAAATCATAAACAATGTAATAATTTAAAAATTAAATGAAAATATATTCAAAAAATTTCACAAACAATTTAAAAGATTACCTTGTGTAAAATCTCTCATTGATTATAATAATAAAAACTTGATAATCGAGATCAATTCTCTAGCAACTTAAAAAATAATCAAGATATTGTTTATTTTTTTCTTGATTACATTCTATTCGATCTTCATTTGTTTCTTTTCCGATCATTTTTGAAACCTAACAAAATATTTAATGGAATATTTAAAAAAATTCAAGTATATAGAAATAAAATTCCATTCTTTTGGCAAATTTACATGCTTTATAATATCTTAGACAATTTACCATTATATGAAAAATAGCATTCAAGAGATTTTAAAAAATCCGAATCACAAAAAGAGTGCAAATTTAAAAATAATTCCTTTAAACAAAACAAAAAACATATAAAAATAATACTAATAATCAAAACAAACTTCTTAAGAAATTAAAACCCTAACAAGTCAAAATTTATTATTAAGAATATGGATAAATGGGAAAATCTTTTTTTGTCTAAATAGTTCAATTTATTTTTTTCTTAATTTATTTTATAAAATAAACTCAATTTGATAAAAAATTTATTAAATTTAATTAATTTTTTTAAATTAAATATATTTGAATGAGCCATTTACAATTTTATCTGGGAAACATCAAAATAAATGAAACAATTATGGCAATAATATAGAAATAAAACAAAGTTCGATCCAAAACTAAAGCTACTTGCTTCCATTCATTTGTTTGCTTGGTTTTGGCATCCGTGTTCTCTAATTTCTTACGAGTGTGTCTTAAATAATCTCGAATTTCTTTGATGTCGTTTTCGATCAAGCTGAAACTCAAATTTAAATCGTTAGATAGATGATTACTGTGTTGATTTGGATTTATCTGATGAAGTTGGTGTTGATTTTGGATGGTAGAGTATCTTGAACCTTGTGATGGCATTGTCTGATACATTGGAGGATTATTTAAATTGTGATGGCCATGCATTTCCAAATGTGCCATTCCACCATAATTTGATTTGTTAATTTGATCAATTTGATGCTGCTTGTTAATGTAATTATTTAATTCTTCATTTGCATTTAGAGTTGTGCAACTTTGACTGTTCACTTGGGTTTGATTGCTTATAGTTTGAAAAACTGGTAACTTGTTGACATGATGCAAAAGATTACCATTTGTTTGATTGCTTGTGTTATTGACCGAAGTAATTATGGTTGCAGGAGTTTCCATTTTACGGTTTTTTTTTACTGGAACAGGAGGTAAAGCTGGCGGAGTTACCATACAAAATATACGAGCTAGGAATTCTAAAAATATTTTTCTGATTAAATATGGTACATGACCTTGGCCACGAAAAAATATGTGGACTACGGCTGTACATGAACATGTGCTTGTCGCAATCATTACCATATTTAGGCAATAATATGCACCTATTACAGGTATGTTATCACTTGCTGATGGCACATTTTTTGAAAGAAGAAGTAACAAGACAAAAAATGAAGTAAATATATTCATACCAAGAACCATCTTTGCTGGTGATTCGGGTGGTAGCCAAAACAAAATCTAGAAAAACATAATTTTTAAGTTTCCAAAAATTGATCAAAATTTACTGTTGTCAAGCATGATAGAAGTACGCATGGTAAAACCAAAATGTAATTGTAAAAACCGCCTTTTCGTTTCATTTTTAAATAAAACGTTCTAATAAAAGATATTAAATAAAAAGATAATTTTTTTAACAATTTTTTTCAATTTACATATCGGGAAAAATTTCTTTACAGCATTCATATTTAAGCTCACTACGTATTCCTTTGGCAGAAATTATATCCCATTCATTGGATTGTGTATATTGGTTTCTATTTATTTCTTCCAGGCCTTCGTAAAATTGTATATCAATTGAATCACCATTATAAGTCCAACTTCCTATTTAGGATTAGAATTTTTTATAAAAATAATTAAATTTTGTCTTACCAAATTTCATAGAACAATTTTGTTGATCATAAGGAAACTTTTGTATATTTATTTGACATGTTGATTTGAAAATGCTTGGAGGTCGCCAAGTAACAGTACCATCATACTTGACAGTTGCCAATACTTCTCTCTTTTCTTCAAGACGAGCATCAGCGTAGTTGTACAATACAATATCTTTAAGAATATAAAATAATAAAACTAAAGAGTTAATTTTGATCTAAATTAGTACCAGGAGTCCAAATACGATTTACTGGTAAACGTATATCAAAAACGTCTCCGTATTGAGACTTGTTCCATTTTAATCCATTGTCTTTCCATTGCTAAAAAATGTTTTAGTATTTAACACTTTTTATAATTTTAACTTACATAAACTGAATGAACATTAGTGACAAGAACTTGATTTTTTTCATCCTATTTAATATATTTAATAGAGTTTATAAGTTAGTTAATCATCATACTAAATCTATCAATTGAATTAAATAAACTCCAAAATAAACAACAACTTTTTCACTCATGTTATTAACAGGCCTTCCGAATTTAACCTGATAATTCTTAAGCAAATCATCAATTAAGCGCTTTTCGTTATTAAGTCTAATCGGTCCTGAGGCATTAAAAATGATGGATTTCACTGGTTGAATATTAAATAATGCCATAAAAGTAACCAGAACTTGGTATAAAATTTATTTTAACAAGGCCAGATTTAGAATTCTTACTTGTTGCCAAGAATAAACTGGTCAATTGAGATCTCATTTTATCGATTTTTAAATGATAAAAATAAAAAATAATTATTTTTATTTTGTAATTTTAGTATTCCATTTGAATTATTCCCTTGGCTTTAAATCTAAATAAAACTAAGACATTTTTTTAACAAAAATTTATTCTGACGCACAATTAAACAAAATTTTTTTTTTTTATAAAAGATAGGAAAAAATAATAAAGCTTAATTTTTTATCAACTAGAGTAAAAATTTTTAAGATAAAAAGAAATTTTTATATTAATTTTATTACGACTTTAATGTTTAATTTGTAAAATAATGGCTTATATTAACTAAAAAAACAAATTTAATTTTCATCCATAATCAGCCAAACTATAAGTTCCTGTTTTTAGTTTATTTCTAATGTTGAAATTAAGTTTTTCTTATTAACAAAATTCTTAGCAAAATCAATAAAATAATTTTTTTATTCATTTTTAAATAAAAAATTGTTATTCATTTTGAGCCTTTGAAAATTTTCTTTATTGTTTCATTAGTTATAGTTGTAGTTTGGTTTAATATCGTTTGCTTCAAGTACTTTATATCTCATTATCATAACTAAAAACCCAATTTATCTTCCGAAAATGACAATTATAAATTCAACATGAGCCTCACGAAAAATTTTGTCTAATTCAAGCATTTACTCCAGGGATTACGTTCCACAAGCATAAAAGTATTCTTAATTATTTTCAAGCATTACCTAAAAACTAATTAATTACCATAATGTCTAAGACTGAACAATTCCGGGAACGGGATTTTCCATATAAACGGCACGAGCTCATGTTTTATAAGAGAATCTCTTATGTAATCTGAAAATGTATAATTTAATTATACTGAAGGTGAACGTCGACGCAAGAAAAGCATTAAAATTAAATTAGTTTTATGTTTTAATAGACATATTTTCTATTGAATTATTTATTAAGGAAAAAAGACAAAATTTAAAAATTTAATAATAATTAATGTGCCTACACAAAAAAAAAACAACGAGCTTCGCTGACTACAGCTCATGAGACTAGATTTATTTTTCCAATCTTAAATATTATAAATTAAATCAGATTTCGTTTCTAATGGAAATAAGAAATTTTTATACAATTTTTTATCCAATAGTTGAATATACTTTGTTATTTAAATCGATATGAATTTGTTTGACAAAGTTTCATATTGACAAAAATTGGAATGCCAGGATATTTGAGCTATAATTGGCCGGTAATAAGGAAAAAAATCAGTATCGTTCTTAAACGATATTATTATAAGATTAATACTGTCAAAAAATATCCTTCTTTCCGTTCTTGAATTTCAAAATAGAAAAATAATTGCTTTTTTATGTAAAATTGATCAACTGAATTAGCTCAATTGTAAATTTTTAATATAAAATAATATTTGAAAAAAGCATTAAAATTAACTTAAAACAATTGAAAAACTTACATGCTGCTACTAAACATTATTTGCTAAGAATTAATCAAAAATTCTAAATTTATTTCCGCCTATTTTATATTTAATTTTTTGGTAAAATTAATTTTGAGAAAAATTGGCTTAAAGTAATTGAATCCTCTAATTGACAATTCATTTGACTGTAAATAGTTTCATTTGGAAGCAAAAAAATTGCACAGAAAACTGTAAAAAAATGGTTTAATTAACCAAATTTGGTGGAATGTCATGCAATTTGTTGTGATTGTTATTGTAGAGAATAATTAGAACTATTATTTTGATATATGTGCCAACCATAATACGTCATATCATGCATTTATTAAATAGGGCATATATTTGAAAATTTTCATTATTTTAATTAAAAATTTTTGGGCAATAATCAATAACTTTTGTTCTAAACAGCAGTATAAAGAGAGAAAAAAGCCTCAAAAGAATGGATAGGGATTCGGAAAAAAATTGTGTGTGAAAGTGAGGTAAACAAAAGAGCTTGTTTAGCCAATGCATAAATAAACAAAATATAAAACTAAATAAATTTAAAATTTTCTTTTCGTTTTTATTGAACTCATTAATTGGAAATTTTCCTTACACTTTTTATCCAAGCTATTCTCTCAAATGCCTGAATTCTATTGTTACTAATTGGTTTTGAAAGGAACGGGAAAATCCACTTTGAAGCAAACTTTTGCTCAAAGCCATTGCTTATGTTTTTTTCAAAACAGCTAGATTTTTAGGCTTTATTAAACAAATATTGTTAATTCGATACCATTAACTAGAATCACTAGAAAATTTATTAACTAAAAAATTAAATATTTTGACATTTTGTTAATTAATGATTTTATTCAAATTTAAATACTTGATAATTAATAGTTTATAATTTTTCGAGTTTTTTATTTTTATTGATTTTTACCAAAAAAACTTGATTAAGTAATAATTAATATTTCCCAATACTCAAATCTTAATAAAAATATTATTCAATTCGACTAATATAACTGTTCAAATGAAGCAAGAAGTGCGTCTTTTGAAAAATTAGACAAATTAGTTTCTAAAATAAAAATAATAAAAATCAAAGAGAGAAAAATAATGATAAATTGTCTATACTCTTAAAATTTTGATATAGAATTTCTCATTTTATTCAGGTGTAGACTTTCGTTAGTTCAAGAATCATATTAAATATCTTAATCAGTTAAAAAAAATGCCTGTAAGATGTCTAATAAATAAGTAATGTTAAATAATGAACAAAAACATCTTTCTATTTAATACTATAAAGGAAATCTTATCCTCGCGCCTTTTAGACTCTTGCGATGAAGTCTATCTAAAAGACTTGATATTAGATTAAATAAACAATTTTTTAATTATAGAACAGCTTATCTTAGCTTTCTTTTTTAAAATTAAATTACGGCTTCTTAAAAAGTTCTTAGAATAACCAGACATATATTTAATATACAAAATAATTTAACTTTTCTGAAAAAGTTACATAATTATGAAACGAAAATTAATTTTAAATGGTTTGGACCTTTAAAATCCAATCTGGATTAAATAAACAAAAATCAACAATTGCTAAATTTTATCAAAGTAATCTAACTTTAATGATTAATTAGACAAATGCTTGTCAGTGTATTGAGTTTTGAATAATTTTTGGCTGAAAATTATGGCATATAATCATTTTTAAGATAGTGATAAAAATGAAACATATTATTAGAAATTTTGATTCAAAATTTAAAAAAAAGAAATAACAATCAAATATATTACACTAATTACTAGCTTGTTACATTATTTTGGTATCCCATAATTGTACACAAAACATCAATAAACCCATTACAATCTCTAATTAACTTTCTAAAAGTCAATAAAAAATCTCTGAGAATCTTTTCGAAAATAAGCTTCGAGCGTCGATATTTATTATTTTTAGAGAAAAATTTATTTATCTACTTTTTATGATAACCTTTAATTTTAGATGTTTTAAATATAAAACTGATGATTTTTATAAATCTAAAATCTTATTTATTATATTTGAAATAGCTTTAAAAATTATGAATTATGATTCTCTGATCTCAAACGACACCGATATCTATAACAATTGAAATTCTGCTCCATTAATTAAATAAAAAAAGTATAATTAATCCTCGAATTAGATATATTTGAAAAGAAAACAAAAATTATTAGATAAATCTAATCAGAAATGAAAACGGATTAACTGATTTTGTTTAATTCTAAATTAATAATCAAAATCCACCATCTTTACCATCATATCAAAAATTAAAACAGAAACATTGTTGTAGTTTGGTTTTGTTTAGAAAATGAATTATAATAAAGCACTGAAAACCAAAAAAATTAATTATTGAGATTATTAATTTTAGTTTAATAAATAAAGCTCAATAAATAAAATACTTGAGATAATAGCTAATTAAATTTTACAAGATTTTTATAAAGTTTTTAAATATTTTTTACATTTTTCATTTTTAAAAAGCTTAAAAAATCAATCATCGAAAAAAAGCTGTTTTTATGGATCTTAATAAATAAATAATTTAATTTATTAATCAACAATCTTTTCAATTTTAGTCAAAAATATTCATTTGAATTCATTAATTACTTTCTAATTGACAAAAAAAGACATTTAATTAAAAAAAAATTGTGAAAGTTTAAAAATTTATTAATATTTACAATAACTTTTTGAAATAAATTAAAAAAAAATAATTGCTAAGCTATATAAAACTTAGAAAATTAATTTTTTTTATTTTTCGATGCGTAATAAACTTTTTAGAAAAACACTAAAGTGTTAGTGGATTCGTCGTTGTTTTTGGTAAAATCTTTGGTGGATGAAGTAACTTTACCAACAACATTGTTTATGGTATTGATAATTGATGCTGTTTTATTCACAGATTGTGTTTTCGGAAAAGCGTTTTTTGGAAATAAAAGAAAAATAGTAAGAACTGTAATAACTAGATAAATATAAAAAAAAGTCCTATCAAGCACCAGAGCAACTTGTTTCCAATCGCCAGCCACTTTTTGTTTCAATTCTTTAGTCTCTAGTTTTTTCCTTGTATCACGCAAATAATCTCTAATCTCTTTGATATCATGTTCCAAATTGTTGAGATAAGCAAGTTCGGTGAGAATGGTTTGCTGCTGTGAACAATATGAACAGAATGGACAGAAACAATTTGGTTTGGTCATATTTAACGATGAAGTAGATTGTTTGCAATTTTGATGAAACGATTGACCAGCATTGAATGAACCGTGTAAAGAAGGATTTGATTTAACAAAATTATCAAATCCAGCTTTTAGTACATTTTCCCTATAAGTTTTAAAGCGTTCTTTGAGAAGCTCAAACTTTTCGAATTTATCTGCATTGGCAACATTTTTGCTCCCCTGTAACAGTCCACTGGTGAGTAAACTGCGTTGACTTATCGGTTGGCTAGATTTTGTAGAATTCATGCAATAAAGCTTGGGCAACCACTCAAGAAATATCTTAAATTTTAATTTTAAATAAAATATTATTTTATATATTAATTTTTTTTTATCTTTATTACTTTTCTAAATATAAACGGCATTTTACAAAATGTATCAGCTCGGAAGTATATATGAACTACTATGGTACACAAGAAACTTGACAATGCTATCATGATCATATTTAAACAATAATATATGCCTATAATGTTTGAGATTAGACTATTTTTTTAATATTTATTTATTTAAAAATGTCAATTTTTACCTATATAGGGAACCTCATTTGTCGAAGTGGGCACTAGCTCGGCAAGCAGCAACAAAAGTAGAAAAAACCCACTAAATACATTCATTCCGAGAAGCAGCTTTGATGGTGTTTCGGGTGGTAACCAAAAAACAACCATGGTTAAAAAAGCTAACAAAATGCACGGAAATATCAATAAATATGTATAAAAGCCGGGATTTCGATGCAAAATTAGATAAAATGTGAGAACAGTGAACTTTTTGTTATCTATTGTTCTATATGTTCGCTCACCATAGCTTTCGTCTTTGTCAATTTGCCATTCTTTGCTTCTTTCATAATCACTTAGATCAATTTTGTCCATGCCATCGTAAAAGTCTAAATCAATGAGCGTACGGTCATAACTCCATGAGCCAAACGAAAGTGAACAGTTTTGTTGGTCAAATGGAAAATTTTTCAAGTCTATGTTGCAAGTGCTGCTGAACAAAGATCTAGGTATCCAGAGTATTTCGCCATTTGAGTATATTACCAATAATGAATCACGTTTGTTTTCCAAACGCTCATCTGCATTGTTTAAAAGAACAATGTCATGCTCGAAAGCAAACGATGCCGGGATTCGTATAGAACTCAAACCATTGTAGTGGTCAGGATCCCAAGTGAGATAAGGATCACTCCAATGAAAATTATTCCAAACATTGGTTACCATAGTTTGGTCTATTGCATCCTAAATATTTTTGATGTGTTATTTAAACATTTTTTTTCATAAAAAAAATTACCAATTTGACTATTTGAATCAACTGGACTCTTAGTTTGATTATTACTGGACCATCGGTATCGTTGATTAACGGGCGGCCAAATTTTTGTGGATAATTTTCTGTAAGCTTTTTGATCAATAATTTTTCATTATTAAGTCGAACTTTGTCCACAGATGCCTCAACTACCACGAGTGGTACTAAAAAAATATGATTTATAATTACATCTTATTTTCTAAAATATATATCTTACGGAATATGTAAATGAGCACTACAATGTAGGTTATAAATTGCATGTAAAACATAAATAAAGAATTATGGTATTATTTTACCAAATATTGAAATTTCGTTGCAAGATTTAACATTAAAATTTAGTTTCGTGAAAGAAATATTAATTTTGATGAGTCAAAGTTCTCCATTGTGTTAATTTAAAATCAAGCAACAATTGTTTTGACTAGCTGAGTTTAAAATTATGTCAAAACAGATGAATTTAGAGCAATATCTAAAGATAAAATTTAAAATATGAGACATGAGGGACAAATAAAAGAGGAAAAAAATGGATAAAAAAGATAAAAATGATAGATTTTGCTGAAGGACATTTATTTTAATGCCTCGGAAACGACTTCAGTCTTTGATTTATAGCTTAATTTACGCGATCAATTCTTTATTTGTCTATGATTGATCGATTTTGAGCTATTAATATATTTTGTTTGATAATTTTTAAATAATTCTGAATATTATTATTCCATTTTTTTAATATTATTTGATTTTTGTTATTAAATGGCAAAAAAGAAACAAAACTAAGCTTGCCAAAAAGGAAATTACTTTTTATTTATAGAAAATTTTAATAATAAAAAAATCTAAACCAATTCTATGAAATAAAAATGGAATGGTTTGAGTAAATAATTTTTTTAGATTTATTAGTTGAGATTATTTGTACTAAAATAATTGAAATTTAAAGTGAATAATTTGTTCTAGCGCTTTATGCCAATGATAAAAAAAATAAACTTTGTATGTTCAAATCGATTAATCTAAATCAGCGATATTATAAATTTAATTAACTTTAAGTTTACATGGTGTAATTTTAGCTAAACAACAAAAAAAGATAAAATCCAATTAAATTTACTTTCGCATGTTTGCACATTTATCTGTCATAAACACAATTTTATTATTTTTTTTAAAATTAAATTCATTTCCTTTAAGTGATTACTCTACGAATGTTACTATTACTTAATTTTACTCAAATCTTTTAGAAACCACGAATAAATTAATCAAAAATCTAATTATTAATCTATTTACCTATTGATTTATTATTTAGTGCTGCAAAATTTTTTCTCAAGTTTTACAAGTCTGACAGACAAATCTTTCTTCAAAGCCGCTCATTTAAAGAAAATAACTCCTTATCAACTTATATTATGGAAAGAATAAATTTATCACTACAAGGTTTTGATAATTGAATCAAAATTTAAATCAAAAATCACTCTTTAATTTAAATTAGTATAACTAAATTTTTGTCTTAGCTTATTTATGCTGAAAAGCCAATATAGATCTATGACTCTGGCTTTAAAATAATATTTACTTTAGAAAATAAATGATTTCAGTTTTGTAAAATAATCTACTAATTTCCTTAGTATCGATCAGATCAGTCGTATATGATCGTTATAGTTCTTTAGCACAAATCATTATAATAAAATATAATAAGTATTTTTATATTCAAAAGTAATTAAAATCAACAAAAATAATAAATGCAAATATTAATTATACTTATTTCAAGTCGATTTAGATATTTGTATGTGTATTGATATATATATATACTATTTATATCAAAAGCTCGAAAGAATAATATCTTTTTTATAAATAATAAGTGTTCGATTGATATTTCTGATTCTTAAATTTAAAAACTAAGGAAAATGAAGTCTGTATCTAGGTAAACATTGGCTTAAAACAAAAAAAACTAAATGCGATCATACACTTAAAACCATAGATATAAAGTTATAAACTTTTAGATACCTGTTCAATATCAACTTTGAAAACATTTAAAGAATAATTTAAAACTTTAATTGTCTTTTTATTTGACAATTTTTGGTGAGCAAAGTGAGCAAAATACTCATTTTCGGAAATATATTTTAGTTATTTTTTCATATTATGTTGATTATATGAAAAAATTAGCTATTTGAGTCGATGGAATTAATTTGAGGATCGAAAAAATCATTGAAACAACTATCGCTTTTGCTCTGGTTCAGTTGAATTTGTTCTTTGAGCAATTATTAAGTGATTTGAAGCGATTTTTTTTTAGTTTTTCCTCCCCAAGATGGATCATATTTCCGTTTAAAAAATTGCAAAACTTAATATTTAACAAAATTTCTAATTAGTAATTTATTTTGAATTTTTAGATAAAAAATAGTCCTAAATTAACTTAAATTGTCTTTTTTGTTTCGATTGTATTTTTAGATACATTGGTAATGCCGGAAGTCTTAACAGAAAGGCGCCTTAAAAGTGCGAATATTCCACAAACAACATTTAATTTAACGACTGGAAAAATTTTTCCAATTTATATTTTGACAAAATTTTGAGATTTTATTTATTAATAATCACTAATTAAAATTGATATCCTAATCAAGAATAACTGAAATAAAAATTGCTTCATACAAATTGTCTGATTCATTAGATTTATAAAAAAGAACATGTCATTATGTCATTTGCCATATAATAACATTTTCCAAAGTCGCAGTTGAAAATAAAAATCAATCTTACATCACGCTTTGTTTCAATATCCTATAAAATATTAAATCACGATTAGAAAATTATATAATCACTTGATTTTAATTATTAGTTAAATTATTTTCTTGATTATAAATTTATAAAAAAGGACATAAATCATTGGAATTTTTTCTTTAATTCGGATATAAATTTTAATTATTTATTTTCTAAATCCATCAATAAAATAGTCTGTCATAGGCGTAAATTCTCCTAAATTTCGTCTAATAAAAATATAATTTTTTTTATTTACCTATAAAGGATCACCGTTTTGTTTTTCTTCTGTAAAGTTAAATCAATAAATTTATTTTGATTAAAATCTTTTTTGAAAGATAAATAATTAAAAATTAGCCAAGTTGGTTTGGAGTAGAGATTGTAATAAAGGATGCGACAAAGGATTTCCTGTAGATTTACTTCACAAACAGAAAATTTATCTTTCAAGATTTGATTTGTAAATAAATAAAATAGAATAAAATCTTTTTCCCTAAATGGCAAAAAATTGAAAAAATCAATAATTTCAATGTTATAATCAAGACGAAATCCGAAAAGTTGAAGTACAGATAAACAAACTAAACTGACAACAAAAAAATAAAACTAATACACAAACTATTATTCATTCAAATGAATTATCTTTAACTAAATTCTAGGGAATCATTTTTTAGATAGTTGATTTAGATCCATTTTGCTTATGAAAAATTGGTTCGATTGGATCTAGTTATCGATTTCAATATAAATAAATTGAAAGAAAATTAATCAAAATTAATTAAGTTTATTCAACAAACTTAAAGTTATAAAAGAAGCTATTAATATTTTTAATAGACTTTTTGGCTCATGAGTTTTCAACTTAGCTCAAGAAAACTTAAAGACCAAGTTGTGCTATTTTAAAGCGTAAATAACAAGCTTAAATTATACCCTCTACAGCAAAGATCTTAAATAAAGACATTAAACAAGAGAATAATCTATTGCTTTTAGTATGAATGAAATCAAAATTAGAGTCAAATATTTTACTTGATGGTCTGATATCTTTGATTGAAATCGAAGACATTAAAATAGATAGGACTATAAAAAGATCTATTCAAATTCGATCTAATTATTTTTTTTAATTATTTATGGTTTCGAAATTTTGACATGAGAATCTAAATAAAAGCATTGGATAAGATGATTTAAAAAATTTTGTCTTTCGTTAGAGAAATTAATTAAATTATATAATTTATAACATAAATCATCATTAATATACTATTAGAATTATGTAACAATCTGAATATAGACATTTTCTTATTTTGATAAAAACAAAAATTAATCATTACTTTTGGATACAAAACACTTAAAACTATGATTTTGAAATTTTACTTTTTTAATTTATTGATTTGAAATTATATTCGAAAAAAATTTGACAATTATTTTTGAAAAATTAGATATAATGAGTTTAATAAAGTAAAGTAAAAGGAAAATATTTAAAAAAAAATAAATATTTCATTACCAAAAAGCAATTATTCTTTATTGTTTCAAATAAAAACTTTTAATTTTTTTTAATTGACTGAAAAAATTCATATAACTTTTCTTAAATATTTAATTTTGCAAATAAAGAAACCATTTGTTCCAATAATGATTCATTTTCAAATTTTAAAAGTACCTTAATAGCCTAAAACTATTTATGTTATTTATTAAAAATCATCTCTTAATTTTAATAAGTTTAAGTAATTAATTAACATATATTTGATAGAAATATGGCCAGCGGAGATTAATTTTTCAAATGCAGACTAAGTATTAATGAAAATTTTCCATAAAACGAATGTTATATTAACAAAGGAATTTAAATGAATTCTATTATGAAATTGAAATTGGAGAATTGATGAATTTTGATATATTACTATCAGATAACTTAATTTTTATAAAAAAAATTTATTTGAATAATCAAATTAAAATGATTAAACAAAAACATGCTAAACTTTTATTTATACCAAGATAAATTAAATGACATTACTTAAAGTAAATTTAATAAAGACATTTAATTAATTAGAGATACGTACTTAATCTCAAAATCAATTCATTTTAATAATTTAAAAATTGATTAACTTTTAACGATTTTCATTTAATTTTATGTTATTTAAAAAAAAATCCAAAAAATTAAATGTTCTTTTTGAAAAATTTTATCTAAAAATTCCAATTACACTAAATTGGGACTAATTTTTTGAAAATATTTACTCAATCATAATCGCACTTTTAGAATCCAATGTGAGCTGTGTGATTTATCTACTCGAAACAAAAACTCTAATAACAAAATTATTATTTTGATATTTGAGAAAAAAATGTAAAGCTTTATAGGGAATCTAAATCGATTTTTTTATTCATTAGAAAAAATAATAAAATTTGAGAAATAAGAGAGAATTAGTTAAATTTTTAAGCTTTTTAACTAAAAGCTCATGATTGCTTTGAAACGAAAAAAAATTTATACTTTAATTTTTAATTTGTAATTTTAGAACAGATATTAAGAAAAAAGTATATGATTTAAATAAGAGATAAACAAAAATAAATAAATATGCTCATGGGAAACCATCGTCTTCTTCATCAGCCATTTCTTTGGCATATTCTAGCTCTTCTTCTTCTCGAGCCCTCCGTTCCTTTTCAATTACAATTAATTATATTTTCAATTAAAATAACAAGAAACTTTTACTTCGGCTGTTTCTAATTCTTCGCTATATTTTTTAGGCGGAAATCTCATAGCCTTAACCGATTGATTACGCAATTCCAAGCAAAATTTAATACGCTGGTTGAAAACTTTCATTGGATCCAAGGTTGAATATACGTCAGTTAAGTCTTTTGTTTGAACAAATCCTCCCTCGTGATCAATGTGAGCCTCAATTACGCCATCTCTAATCGCTTTGGCAACTATAAACTCAGCATCTACTGCTGAATCCAAGTGAAGCTTATTGGCAATATTTTCCAAGCTAATTTTCGAATATGACAAACTTATTATCTTTACACCTGTTTTAATTACATTATGTCTTAGTCTATTAATAATAAAGATATTAAATTTTAATAACTTTTAATTGAAAAAAAAAAAACCTAATAATTAAAGTCCATGTATTTTCTTTGATAAATTTTTCTCCAAATTTGTTCAAAACCTCATTAAACTGAGCCAAATTTCCAGCTCGAACAGCTTGTGTCAACTGGAAGTAAGGCTGTAGTGCTTTTTTGAGCTGAGGATTGCGGAAAATAGCTTTGTCAGGAATTTCACCAAGCAACAATTCGACAACTATGGCGAATTTTTGCACTGTTTGCTTAAAACCAACAGCCTCATGTTGAGGAGCTTTACGCAAAGCTTGAATCAAATTTTTATGGGCCTCGGTGTATTCCAATTGAATGGCTTTAATTCGTCCGTAATAGAATAAGTATCGGGCCCATTCGTTGTTGGACGCATGAAGAGGAAATGTTATCTTGCTCACTAATTTTAAAGCTTGGTCATACAAATTGTAGTGTAAATAACTTCTCAAAAGACAATTGATTAAAACCGCAGTACCCTCGTAATCGTTGCGGAGCACTGACGTTCTTAAACGTGAATGCAAAAAGCTTTTATTTTAAAATTTAAAAAAATATATAAATTAAATGAATTAATTAATGCTACAATCTAATTTGGTCCAATTTGCCAACAATTTCATATATCCTTGTATAGAAAAAATAACAACGAGCTGCTATAATGTCCAAAGTGCGTCTATTTTGGCTCATAATTTTTTCCATCATTTTCTCAGCTAAATCAGTCGCCTAATAAAACTTGATTATCACTTAATTTGATATGATAAAATAAATTACTTGTTTATTTTTTTGACGATCGATGGCAAATATCAAGACCAAAAGATGAATGTAAAGATCTACTTCTGGTAGCAAAGTTTTGGATTTAACAGTAGATTGTGGTGCCGATTCGGATTTTGGATGAGCCTCATCAGTATCCATTGGCTAATTTCAAAACTAATTAGAAGTAAAGTTAAAATTTAATTCATTTACTGCTACGGAAGATTGAGTTTCGATAAAAGATAGCAGAAATTCTTTGTCGACTACAGCGTTTTGACTTGTGAAATAATTATTAATCACTTTTTTAACAATTGAGTCATTCAAGCGCTTTCGTATTGAAAAAATGGTTCTCATAACACGAATTAAATATCTGTTTTCCTTTTGTTGGATACCTTTTTCGATTGATTTTACATTTTCTTTAATGTCATCAAAGGTTAGGGTGTCAGCATCCTTAGCCTCTTTAACTTCTTTGGTTTCTTTTGAGTCTTTTTGGGAAGTTTCGACCTTTTTTTCTTCCACTTTCATTTTAGAATTTGTACAATTCTAAAAAATTCAAGATGCTTGATTAATGGATTAATTTTTTTTAATATATAAGTTTTTTATTAATTTTATCAAAATATATAAATATCCTCTATTACAGAAAAGAGTGATGAATCAAATTTAAAAGCAAATTTAAAAATGTTTTTTTAAATGGCATAACAATGTTCATTTTTAATTTAATTTTTGCAGCTTTTTTTTTGAAATTTGCATTCATTGAGTTAGATCTATTAAACAGTCTTACCTTATTTTTATTCAATAGCATAAATATTTAGTGAATATTTTTATTGCCATGGTAACCAATACTTCTATTTAGTGTTTATAGAAATTTAAATCACAATTTTTTCACCGAAAACTTGAATAGCTTAAATCTTTGGCTAAAATTACCAAAAATGTTTCGTCCATACAACCGAAATGTTCTAATTGGCAACTGGTATGAAGACAGAGCTCTCGAAGAGGTAAAATACCATTTCTAATTGGAAAATATTTTAATTTTTGTCTAGGATATTATTAAAGATTATTTAGACAAAAAAAGTAAAGGCGAACTAGCTAGTCAAAAAGCTTTGTCAAATCAAATAACTTCAGTAAACTTAACAACTGTAAACGACCACAAAGTTCATTCAGGTGATGTTATCATGCTCAAATGTGATGGTAACATCAATGCTCCAAGCCCTTTACTTCCCAAAGCTTACAGAGACGATTGCTATGTTATTTGTAATAGTGGCTCAGCTGCAGGAATAACCACTTTATCACCTTCCACAGTTAGTGCCTTTATCATAAAAAGGTATTGAAATTTTGTTCTTAAATTTTATTTAATTGTTTTTTTAGTGCTGACGGAAACCCTCTTGGTACTCCGATTAAATTTGGACAGCCATTTATAATTACCACTCTAGATGGAGCAGTAAAATTAATCAAAATAATTTTATTAGCTTTTAAATCTTGATAATTTATAAAGCATTTTCTTCACAGTGATCCTCTTTCGTATGACAAAGCGGCTAGAAGATCTCGCCTTCAAATTGTTGATTTTGTTCCTGTTTATAATCATGAATGTGATTGGGTTGCTACTTGTATGAATCCAAAATTTAGACTAGAAGCAGAAGGAGCAGATATTCCTGTAAATAAGGATTCTTTTTTCAGACTTATTTATTTAATTTTTGTTCCATAGGCTAATGAGAAAATCTTAATTCTGAACATGAAAACCAACAAAGCATTGGCTGTTGTTTGCGATTTTAACAATAAATCTCGTTTTGAAATAGTCGCGAATACGTTTTTGGACTCACATAAAGCTGAAGAAGACGTGAATCATTGGAAAATTGTAACCAATTTGCCAGCAGTTCCCGAGCCAGAAACAACAGAAAATTAGACTTAAATTTAATTGATTTTTATTGACTTTTGATTCTTTTATAAATAAATTTTAAGTTTTCATTAAATTTTATTAATTAAAAATAATTAAATAAATAAATTTAGGAATGACTAAAATAAATGATTTTATGTTTCTTTTAAAAAAGACTCGATTTTCTCCGGAAAAATAAATAGAAGAGAAGGTATCATGTTTTGAATAATTGAATCAAAGCCATACGAGCCATTTGCTTCATTTTCCTGCTTTTTTACTCCTTCACTAAAGGCCAATGGACTTTGAACTTTTATATGAAAATTTGGAAGCTGACAATGTCCAACTTTAAGTGGATATATCATAAAAGAAAATGTGTTTGTTTCAAATGGCATAATTTGCATAAGTTCCTAAAAATTTTAAAATAAATAAAAAAATCTCCAAATATTTTGTGCCTTTTACCAGTTTTTTTCCAGCAATGCCAAAATATTCATTTTCCTCTAGCGTACATTCTATTTCAAGAACTTCTTCTAAGTTATTTTTAATTTCATAGCTAATAATAAATTCTTTCCCTAACCAGCCAAAAGCTGGTAGTTTTGCATCTATTAAAAAAGGAAACTTTTCAGCAGGAATTTGAGGAAGAACATATTTTGTAATCGTGCTTAATGCTGCTAGTTGATCATCACTTTCTATTCCTTTATTTTGATCTTCTTCATTTATCATTTTAGGATTTAGGATAGATCCAAAGCTTGCTCGCTTCCATTCTAATACTAATTCACCAGGAAATATTTTTTTTCCATCTAAATTTGGATCAGGCTCAGCTACAATACAAAAGCACTCAGGAGCCACGCTCTCAGGATTTAAATTCTCATTTTTTAATAGGGATTCATTTTCTTCTGTTTTAAAAGTCACAAATTTACTCTTGAACAATGAAATAAAAATCAAATTATTTATTATTTATATTTTGAATTAATTAATTACTTTCTGAAGACTACTATTTTTGAAAATAAGGGGAAACGATGTTTCATTTTTAATGTCACTTAGGATAAAAAAAGGCTCTCCATAGCGAACTAAATTTATTTCTCCAAGCTTATTTAAAATTAAATTTAATTTTAAAATGGCATATACGAATAGGTAAACTAGTTTACTTGCATTGAAAGGCATTTAATGTTAAAGCTAAAAGGTTCTATTGGTTCCAATCTTATTTTGTTCTCTTCGACACAACTGCATTTAATTATCTTTCTGCTTGTGGTCTCAATTCCGAATTCGTTTCTTTCAGAATCGCCTGACGCTTTTCTTCTCAATTCTGTTTCATTAGTAAAATTAACCTGAAAATAATTTTGATATTTAATTATTTTTTATAATAATTATTAAGTTTATTCATGCTGGTGTTAGTAGTTAATTTTTTTTAGATAATTACCCTTCTCACTAAAACGTCAACATTATATTTTGCCTTTGAAAAATTTCAAAAAATAATAAAAAATGTTGAATTCCTAAATATATTATATATTTATTTATTGAAGTGAATATTACCTTAATTGACAGGTTAAATGGTTGCATTTCGTTTATTTGTAGAAAAACCACTATACCAATCTAAGCAAATAATTTTTTTTAATATATTTCACGATTACAAAATTACTTCTTTATTAGGCTCCAAATTCGATAAAGATTTATTTTGCTCAAGCTGGTTGCTACTTTTATCAATATTTTCGATCCAAATTCGAGCTTTAAAAAGAATTTAAACTAAAATTAAATTAAAAATTACATTTTTACCAATTTTTGAATCTATTGAGCTTATTGGAGCATCTAAATCGCTTCCAGCATTAATAGGTAAAATTTCTACATTCAAACTTTAAAAATATATTTAAATTTTTATATACAAAAATCAATTAGCAATTACCTAAGATTTTCAATTGTTGATTCTTCATTATTTAGAATAGTAATTTTAATCGGATAGTATTCATTTACAATAATTGGTGGTAAATGGTCCAATCCTATATCTATTTTAGCTTTACGTGAGACAATACTGAGAATAACAGAATTAAAAAAAAAGAATTATTAAATTATCAAAAACGTAATGCATACCTTGTATTTGGTACAATATTAATTTGTTCCCAATCAAGCTCTGGGACAGCATCAAATTGCTTGTAAGACAAGCATAATTTTGAAAAAGTGTTAATAGTTAAATTCTCATCATTAAGCGCATTTTTACATTCTCCAGTCCAATTGAGAATCAAAGACCGTGTATGGTCACTGCCCAACTCTAAACTAATTAAATTTATTTCCAAATCCCTGCCGATGTCATTTTTTTCTGGCAAAAAGTAGAATTTTAATTCGTATATTTTGTTCGGTTGGAAATAAAGTCTATCTTTATCATCAATTACACAATTTGAATTATAATTTGCTAAATTAAAACAAATGCTAAATTTATTGAACTGAATTGGATCTGGACATCCGATTCTTATAAAAATCTTTAAATCGATAAATTCATTTGAATTGAAAATCGCCGAACTGAATTGTGCTTTGCATTCAACTTTATTGAAAATAAATAAGTTAACGATAAATTTAATTTAATTATATTTTCTTTTCTAAAATTTTATGAAAATTTGTATTTTTTTTAATAAAATTTTAAAAGCGTTGGAAATAGATCAATAAATGGATCAACCTGATGAAATTAAAATAATATTGGTTTGCATTTAAACCATCTAAAAAATAAAAAACATGTCTTTTTTTAATTAATTAAAATCAGTAGCCTTAATCTTCAAAAGTTAATAATAGAGCAAGAGTACCATAGCGTAAGGAGTAAGATTGTTCCTCTGAAATACATTTTACCCTAGCTCAATAATAATAATACTTATCAAAATTTAATCAATAAATATAATATAATTCTAACATATCATATTTTGATGAATTAGTAATATAAATTACATAAATTATTGATGCATTAAACAAATTAAAACCAAATTATATTGATTACCAAAAGGAACAATTCGATTGACATTTGCTGATATTATTTTATTTGTTTGATTATTTTCATCCCTTTTCATAAACTCATCTTTCCATTTTTTTGTAATTTCTTCCTCAAAATCGCTATCTATTTGATGATGCTTTCCAAGCGGAGGTTCATTCTTAAAAAAACTTTAAATTTAAACCATCTCAAAACTTAAAATAACTTTAAGTTTACTGAAATAACACTGATGAGGTTGCTTTGTAGGCTTGACTTTATTTCATCTGAAAGTAGAATGTTTTTACCAATTATTTCTGTGCATAACAAACAATAATTCTGAATATCTGTCACCATATAGGCGCATCTTTAACATTAAAGTAGCTATTAAAAAAAATCCTTTTGCCAAAAGAAACTACTTTAAGGCATTGAAAATTATTGAGGTCAATATTGGCCACCAATGTTCATTACTGTAGTCATTTATCACATTAATGTAAATGCTTCAAATATAACATTATTTAGTCTGTAACTAATTATTTCATTAGTATTTACTTAAGTGATTCTTGATAATCTTTTGCATTAAAATATTCTTCCGCCATACAAACACCTACGAAAATTATATTAATTTTGATAGTTTTTTTTAGAATTAACAATGTTTTTACTCAAATATTGTTTCATTCTTTTACAATTAAATTGTTTAAAATGAAAAATAGCTTGTTTGAATGAACCAGTAACCAGCGGCTAATTAAATTCTATTAATTAAACAAACAAATTTTTGATAAAAAGCTACTAATAAGTTTTCTTTTGATTCAAGTTCTATCAAACACGTCAATGCTTCTGTCTCTTTTTGTTGATCAAGAATTTCTATTGCCTTATTTCCTTGACGCCATGGTCTTTGACCAAAATACTCCAAATTATTTAGCAACTCTATTGGTGAAGGATTTTCGGCAGTGTATTCATTGAACACAAAGCTTTTGGTCTTCAATAATTCTTGTAAATTCAATCTCCTCTGGATTGTATGAGTAGCAGCAGAATGGAAGTAAAAACCAGGATGCTGGGTCTGGACAGCACTAACATATTCCTTTTTATAAGCATTTTCGAAAAGATCGCCCATTATCTGAAACTGCTTGGCCAACCATGCAGAATGCTCAAATTTTAAGTCAACTGGTCCAATTTTAACTTTAAAAATGTCAATATGCTTCCGAAATTGTTCAATGGCATCGAGTGGATGCTTGATATCGAATAAAAGCTTGCAAAGTTTATAATTTATAAAGCCAGCAACTAGCTTTATTTCGAGTACATTCGGGTCATTGGATCTGATATCCAAAACGCTTTGATAAGCAAGTCTATAATTTCTAGGTTAAACAAAAAATTTATTTTTTATTTTTAAATTTTGTGCAAAATTACTCAATAGCCTTTAAGATATCTTGTTTTATTTCATTAAAAAATGCTATTTTTATTGACAGCCTGACTAGAAGATACTTAGTAAAATTAACATGAGACTCAAACAAGATTAAAAATAATTTTCAATTACTTGATGAGTAACTTTAATTAATGCATCACGTTTCAATTTTATTGCCTTAATTTCTTGATTATAGTATGATTGAGTGGGTTCAGTAAATGCATCTTCTTCAAGCCTTTAACAAAATTATATTTTTAGATCTAAATTTAATGGCTAATTAAAATGGTTACTTTAATATGTATCCTTGTAGATATTCTGCATGTAGTAAATATAAATAATTTGTCTTAATTCCGCATGCGCTACACAGAGATGGATAGCGCTCTCTTGCCAAGCCATTATCATTATCTACAGGAAGATTTGCTTTTTTTTGAATGAGTATTAGGATGACTTTTGAATTTCTATCTTGTAAACTGTGTCTAAAAAAATATTACTAACATTTATTTATAAATTTTTATATTTTCTTACTTAACTAGTTCAACTTTAGTGGCGCATTCCATCTGTTTTTCTTTCCAGTTTGGCTCGTCCCACTCAAGGTCAAAAAATACTACGACCAAACTTGGGATGTTGTATAAATGTTTGCTGAACCAATTGGTTTTAAGAATTCCTTTTTCCGTGTAAACTTCTAATGAACGCTTAAATGATTTAATTAAAAATTAAAAAAAACATTTTAAAGTTAAAAACTTTGCTTTTAGCTTTTGGATACTCATGGTCGCCGTCCAAAAGAAAGTATCGCAATTTTAAATTGCTTCTCGATTTAAAGCCGTTCCATATTTCTTTATGAACTGCGTTGTGCTTTATGTCAAGCCCTGTTAAAACAACCAGTGGCAATGGTTCGACAGTAAGCTCTTCAGGAATGAGGCTTGCCCAAGACATTTAGAGTAAAACCAATTTGAAAAAAATTTATTGATTTGAAAATTAAGATAAGTTAGCCAGAATCAAGTGATCTTTTTAAAAATTAAAATATGTATTAAATTTTTGAATGTTAATTTAAATGAAGACAAAAAATTAGTCCAATTTTTTTAAGATAAAAATTAAATTGCTACTTTCAATTTAAAAATGTCTAGAGTTTTTAAAACGTCAAAATTAATAAATAAAAGTTGGATCAGAAGACTAAAGTCTGAATAGTGAATAAATCAATTATTTCATTTTTAAATGTATGTCTTTAAACAAGAATCGATATTTCATATATTTAAAATTATAATCAAGCTTTTAATTTAGAGCTGCGGGATTTTATAAATATTGGAAGTATAATTTTTATTATTTAGGTGATAAATTTTGTAATTTGTTATAAGTGTCCCAAATTTAAATCAAGAAACATATTATTAGTAAAAAAATTAAAATAGTTTTCATATAATAAATTCCTAAAATAAATTATACAAATAATATTCGAACTAAAAATCAAGTTTTTTTATATTCCAAAATAAAAGAAATATTATATTAAAGGCTCAAATTTTTGTTTGATTTGAAAATAAAAAAAGAATTTAATTTTTAACTACTTACATTTTTTAGGATAAAAATACTAAAACAAAAAAAGATAATTAAGGTGTTTATAATGGATTTATTTTTTGAAAAATTGCATTTTATTTGTCACAAAAAAGGGCAGAAGAAGTATTGAAAGAATTTATTTTATTAACAAATTTGATTTTTTCAATCTCTTTTTTTTAAATTATAATTTTCATTAATCAAGCTCTATGACAAAATTTCAATGATGAAGTTTTATAATCAACAAATACTTCTTTTTAATTATTAGAAAGTGATTTTATTAGTTTTTATTCATTATAAAAATTGTAAAGTTGAAAAATATTAGAATTAAAATTATAAATGATTAATCTAACATAATGAAATTAGATTAAAATTATGAAAGGAGTTTTTTTAAAGACAGACTTTTTAATTAAAATTCCTTTTGAGCCGAAATACTCTGCTTTGTAAAAATAGAAAATTTAGATAAGCTTCATAAAAATCTTAATTAAAATTATTCTAGCAGTTTTAATTAGGAAAATTTATATTGTGAAAAAATATTTATTGTCATTTGAGTTTAACTTTAATAATAAAATTTTTTAAAATCGAAATCGATTTAATTAAAGATGACATTTTTAAACAATTTAAATTTGTGATATTTACTTAATTTATATAATTAAAACAAATGCTGAGTCTATTTAGGAACAAAATATCTGATATAAAGTTGTATTATATTTATTTTTTTCTAATTGTCATATTTTATTGTAAAATATATTATTATAATTCTATTAAGCTTGAAACGATTGCAAATTATAATTCTAAATTATGATTAGTAACAAAAGTCGATTTGCAATAACATGAAAACGAGCAAGAGATCGACTCAAAATTATCGACTAGATTCTTTCCTTGAAGTCAAATCCAAAAAAAAGTAATCAAAATTTACAATTGTGTCTCTTGCTCATATTGCATATAATTTTCTTTAACAAAAAATAATAGAATTCTCAGCATTTTCCTTGTCTTTCTTTCAATTTTTCAATAATCACGATTTATTTTTCTATTAATTATAAAATTTAATAATAAAATATAAAATTGTTGTCATTGTCAAATATTTTTATTAATCTTAAAATTTCTTAAAATTTTATTAGATGAATAGTGATTACAAAAAATATTTTTGTCCGCGCTTAATTGATTTTGTTATAATTGTTGGATGCAAACAACCAGCTACACCTTCACAGCTAATTTCAAAACATTTGGAACAAATAGATGCGGAAAAAAACCATAAAATACAGTTGCCAGAATTGCTTCGCCGCTATCCATTCGAAGATCATGCTGATTTCGTTCTTCCGCAAGATGTCATATACTTTTGCCAGCCTGAAGGCTGCACAAATATAAATTGTTCGAATCAACAGCGAGCCGACTCTAATCGGGACACTACGAGTTTCATATTCACTCTCACAGAAAAAGACTCGGCTCGGGTAAGATATGGTGTATGCATAAACTTTTTTCGTCCCATTGAAAAAAAATATGATAAGCAAAAAAAGATCAAAATTCAGCAGCAAGAAGACAGCGATGACGAAAATTCTGGTGAAATAAACCGAATGGATAAGAAAAAAAGGACCAAAAAACCCAGTCATGTTAAGTACACTCACACATTAACTTCTTTATGTATCATTAGCCACTATCCATTTTTTTCCTTGTTTCGTGAATGCTTGACCATACTAAGACGAATTATAGAAGCGAGCCACTTGCGAGCCTTGGCGTCTAAACCAGGAAGCCCGAGTTCTAACTCGTCCACCAATTCGGACCAAAAGCTCGCCAGAGATACTGTTTGGGGAATTTTGACTGGATCCAGTGGCACTAAATCAACTGATCAAATATCGCCACTAGTAGCCTGCGAAATAAGAGAAATTGAGACATGGATTTTGCGCTTATTAAGTGCTCCTGTTCCAGTGCCAGGAAAAACAAAATTAATTGTATTATTCTTAATTAAAAATGTTATAAATTTAAAATTTTATATTTGAAAAAAGATTGACATCTTACCAAATGAAGCACCAATGCTCTTCGCTTTGCCAGATCATACTCGATTTAATTTAGTCGATTTTCCGCTTCATTTGCCTCTCGAGTTACTGGGAATAGATATTTTTATCAAAGTTTACACTCTTATTTTGCTTGAGAATAAAGTTATTTTTCAATCTAGTGATTACAATGCATTAACAATGAGTATAATGGCCTTTGTCGCTATGCTTTACCCACTTGAGTACATGTTTCCGGTTATACCTCTTTTACCACGATGCATGAATGAGACAGAACAAGTAAAACAATGTGGTTTTGGTAAACAAAATTATCTTTAATTAATTTAAGCTTTTATTGGCACCAACTCCGTATATAATAGGAGTGCCAGAAAATTTTTTTGTTCACAAGAACAATTTTGCTTTGCCTGACGACGTTTGGCTAGTTGATTTGGACAAAAATATGGTATTTTATTAATATCTATTTTAAAAATTTAATTCAAAGTATTTTTTGTAGATAATTTCACCAAAGTTAGCTGAACCAATTCCAGATATTCCAGAGCCTGAATGCTCAATTTTGAAAAATCATCTGAATCAAGCGATCGCAAGTCTAAGCAGTAGTCCACAACCAATTAAAAATTTCGAGATATTTTTCAATGAGCAAAATGCTAACCAAAATAAGGAAAACGTGTTTACTTCATTTAATCAGCTAATTTATGGCAATGATGTAGACTCGGTGGATGTGGCAACTAGAATAACAATGGTTCAGTTTTTGAATTCAAAAAACATACTTGGAAATTTCAATGAGCATACTCGTATACTCAGATTGTATCCAAGACCAGTGGTGGCATTTCAATATAATAGTTTTATTCGATCTAGACCGATCAAATCGAGTTTTATAATAAAATTGGCAAAAACACAAGTAATTTCTAAACTTTTAAATTTTTTCAAATTGATATTTGTTTTCATAAGGCTGTTGAGTTTTTGGCCGAGTGGTCTTTATCTCCATCAAATGTTGCCTATTTAAGAATTCAAACTGGAATATTTGATCCATCCCTTATTGGAGATAAACCAAAATGGTACTGTCGATATCTGACCCCAATTCAATTTAAAACCTATGAGGAAAAATCAACTTTAGCTGCAGCGATTCAATTTTTAAATCAAGAAAATATAAAGAGTCAAAGCCAAAGCGAAGATGAAACAGGTTTGGTCATTTTTTTAAATTGGTATAAGGATTTTGTTAAAGATAGAGATGTTAAAGTGTTCAGTAATATAGTACTAAACGAATTTAATACCTTGATTTTTTTAGTAAGGAATTTAGTTTAGAGTTCAATTAAATAAAAGATGATTTGAAACATATAATTCTATTAAACAAAAGCTAATTAATAAAATTAACTGACTCTTTGGATATATACAAACCAAACCATTGTGCTTTTAAAAAATTCTTGTTCTTGCTGCATCATCATAACATCTAATATGTAGAGTGACTGAGCCCATCACTGACATTAGGTAGTTTGAGCTGTAGCAGCTGTTTACATTGAATTTGTCTAAAGAACAATGTGGAACTGATTTGAGAAAAAAATATTTTTGGCGCTAACCACAGCAGCAAAATCATTTCTAATTTGAGCAGAGAAACTTTCTCTCTGAACTCTACTATTCCCTCTCAGAGCTGCGACAGGATCCTTGTTTTCTGTTTTTTTGGACAAATCTCCGACCAGATCAATCAATTGACTAATTTGTACATTTCAATCAAGTCCCCTCTAACTCTTCTTTCACTAAGTCTTGTCAAACCCAGTTTAGCCAACCTCATTTTATGCGACATTTTTATTAGAGTCATATCAAAGCATAAATTATCTAATAATATTAATTAAATTCAATTAAAACAAAATTTTAAAATGAAATTTCAGCTTTCGAGCCAGCTTTAATCCAAAGTAATCATGGCATCATAGATAAGAAAAATTCCAATCCAAATGTTACTTATGAAAACCAAAAAAACAAGAACCTTTCCAAAAAATTTTATTGTCATCTTAGAAAAAAAAACAAGTAAAGTACCATAATTAAATTAGTTGGTGAGGAAGTGAAACCAAACTACATGACTTCATTTCCGCTATCAACTATCTAAAGTGGAAATTCAAGCAGAAAATTAGAGAAAAGAGTATGAAAAATTAACCTGAATTTTAAAAATTTTTTGATCAAAATTTCTAATTTAAAGCAAAGTATTTAACTGGAATACAATTTAAATCACTTTGTATTTAATTCGTTTAGTATTAGATTACAATCAATCAATATTAGTTTCAAAAAAAAATAGGAATTTCTAATTCTATCCAAACAATAAAAAAATATTAAAATTAATTATTAAATGATAAAGTTATTAAATTATTTAAGATAAATATTTTTTTTTGTTGATTTGTTTAAATCCTAAAGTAGTGATTCCTCATTTTGAGAGGTATAAAACTTGTAAGAATTTTTTTAAAATATTTTTTGTCTTGAAGTACTCGTTGCATAATTGAGTAGTTTGAAAGTTTTTCTTAATTTTTTATTTAATTATTAATTAGAAAAATTAAACTAAAATTTTTTCAAAATTTAATGAATTTATAAAAAATTTTTAATTAGATGAAAATGTAGAAACTGAATCTAGCAGATACTCTTCTACTTCTTCAATGAGTTTATCTGGAGAAATTGAGCAAGGTACTATGGACAGTAAAGATTTGACTGACGGCTTTCACACAGCACAGTCATTTACTCCAGATGGAAAGCCGATTGGAATGTTTCCTAAAAATCAAGCAAAAACCATGTGTGTTGACATAGAGACTGTATATTCTCCTCCACTAGATTCAGACTTTAAACATTTGATCGATCGGTCCCCGTCAATGGCTAGCAGCATTGCGGATACTTCTTCTATGACTTCAAGTGCTTCTTCTTCATCAATCGATAATCACAATGAATTTAGGGAAGATTATGATGAAAATATTTTTAATGAAAATCAAACTTGGAACAATGATGAAGAAAATTTACCAAAAACAAATCCTATTTTAGGCAATAAATATAAATCATTGGCAAGTTGCGATTCAAAGTCTAGCAGCGCAACCATGACACCTGTAAATAAAAATTTTCCCAAATCACCATTCGATATTGAAATTTCACAGCAAAAAAATTCACAAAGAACCAACAGTTCTAGTTCAACAAATACCGTAACTGGTAAAAATTTTGGTCAAACTCCAACACAGACTCCAAAAACCTCCAACAAAAAGCAATCATCGTTTATGTTTATTACACAATTTAGTGATGATTTGATACATGATGTAGCTAACAAAGCTCGTACTTTTAGTACAAAAAAATTTGGTAATTTATTACGTGAAGATTCAAGAGATAAATCCGAAATAAACAATCTGAAAAAATCTCTGTCCAATCTGCCAAGTTCTATATCAAATATGGGAATTAAATCTGTCGATAGAAATAATAATATTGCCAAGATAGGTGATTCGATTTCTAGTCTAAAAGATATTGAAAACAATAGTTCAGTATCCAGCTCTCAAGGAACAGAACTAGTTAATAATGAAAATCAGATATTTCTTAAAGAAGTATTGGCAAATGTTTTTGAGGGCCAAGGAGTTGGATGGCTTAAGATAAGTCGCATAAAGCGTCTAATGGAAGATGAAAATAATCGAAATTTTGTACTAAGTCGATTGAATACTCAGTTGGACAAGAAATTATCTAACGATGAAGAACACATTGAAGATGTTAAGGTTACCAAAGCAGTTTTTAAAGGAATGGTAAAGTTGTTAAATGCAATAATAGCTGGACTTGAGCAAACATATGCAAATAATGGTCTTGGCGGAATGGCAAGTGCATTTCAGTTACTCGAAATTGCACATACTCATTACTGGGTGTATGGTAGTGAGCTTATTGGAAAAAGTAACTCTTTAGATGGAAATAGTCCAATGTCTGAAAAAAGCAACAGTCCATTTGATAGCAAAGAAAATTTAAGTCTTTCATCGAGTCAAACAAGCACATCTAACAACGGTAAATTATCAAATTCTAGTTCACTAATAGGTATTAACAAAATGAACCAGTCATTAAATGCTAATCAAAATAGTAATCAATATAATATCCAGTCTACAGGTAATATAGTAGCTCAGTTAGGTAATATATTGAGAAAATAAAAAAAAATTGTTTTCAAATTTAAATTTTAGGAACTTTATGGAATAATTCTAAACTAAATAGTTTAACTAAATCTTTTACTTCCAATACTGGCAATTGGGAAAAAAAAACTGTTCTTGATTCAGCACAGTTTACAAACTCTCCTTTGACCACTAAGTCAATTGTAGTTAAACTTTCTTCAATTTCACAAAAACCTCCAACTCACAATTTTCACAATGATAACTGTAAAAAAGAAAATTTATTAGAATCTACAAATTTAGGTATTTTTATGTGTAGCATATCTGTTTATTGTTGTTGTGATAGATATTATGTGTGTAGAATTATCTTAAGTTTAAAAAAACCTTTTCACATATATTTTCTTTAAATTAAATTCAAATGGATTAATTAATTCCAAAAACTATTATTTATTATTAAAGTTTTTTTTTTAATTGTAATAATAATTTACAATATAAAATTTTAAATATGTATTTCTTATTAAAAAGTGTATTGCCAATTAAAATTACTTTAAATACACAAATTGAAATATTCACTTTGTGCTGATATGAAAATATTAATTAATTATTAGATGTCTTAATTAATTAAAAAAAAACTTGGTTAATATTCAATTTATTTTAAGCAAACAAGCAGATTGATGAATTGAATTGTAATGAGTTAAAAAGACCATCTAAATTATTTACAGATAATCAAAATGATTCAAGATCTATTGATAAAATAATCAGTACTTCAGATTCTAAAAATGACAATTCGGCTCACTCTCAGCATCGTCCTAGTCTGAAGCCAAAAATTAACCATCACTCAATCAATCCTCAACCCTCACAATCAGCTGATTTTCAAAATTTAACTGAATTCAAATCTGGTTTAGTCAATAATTCTCCATCTAATTCTTCGATTAGTCAACATAGTTCTAAATGTAATCAATCGACTTCAGGAGATTCGTCATTGAATATATTGCCGTTGTCAAAAAGCAAGTTATCTGCCGGATTTAGGTATTCAAAAGGAACTATTACACAAGTTCAAGTTCCATCTCAAACATCAACAGGAATCTCATCAGAAACAAAAACTTATCTCTTTGAAACAATTGTCTACAATCCTAGAAGTCCATTATGGGATCAAATGCAATTTTGGGAAGATGTTTTCTTGGATGCTGTTGCCCAAGAAAGAGATATAATTGGACTTGATCAAGGTCCCTCTGAAATGATGGAAAGATATACTCAACTTGGTAATACCGAGCGAAAAAGGCTAGAATTTGATGAAGATCATTTACTAGCCGTAATGCTTTACAATTTGATTGCCTACATGGTTATGATGAGAGTAAGCAAAGATGAAATAAGGCGTAAAATTAGACGAATGCTTGGAAAATGTCATATTGGACTGTCTATGAGTCAACAAGTTAATGAACTGTTAGACTGCATTGAATATCTAGTAATTTTTAATTAGCTTTTAAAAGCAATTGATAAAAATTAAAATTTAAGGGTGGTAATGATATTGATTTGAGGCCTGCTGGAAGCCGTTTAATGCAAAAGCAAACATTTGCAGTTCATTTGGGAACAGATAACAAGGGAGAAATGCTATTTATGGAAGTATGTGATGACTGTATGATTCTAAGAAGTGTAAAAGGAGAAATTTGCCAAAGATGGTGGTTCGAAAAACTTGTCAATATGACTTATTGTCCTAAAACTAAGGTCTTGTGTTTATGGTGTAAAATAAATGGTGAAACACAATTGACAAAATTCTACACAAAAAAAGTATAAAATATCTAGCAATATTTTGGAATTTTTTAAATGAACATTTTTTCTAGTGCCGTGACCTGTATTTTTCTATTAAAGAAGCAATGGAAAAAGCTGTTTCACGACTAAATAGCAATCTTGCTAATTCGAATGCTTCACCAAATGTTTCTGAACTTGGAGGCGAATTTCCAATAAGTGATTTGAATACGAGTGAAAATGGAATTTTAGAAATAGGCATGGATGGCATTACCATCATATTTGGAAACAATAAGGAATTTATAGCATTAAAACGAGTTAGAAAATGTACCACACAAAAAGATGATATTTTTGTATTAGAAGAATTTGGTAAGCTTGTACATAATTATATTGTAGAAATTTTTTAAAATATTTTTCTAATTTATCATAAAATAAATTTCAAAAACTAATTTTTTAAATTTAGATCCAAAAATAAAGCAAATTACAATTAGAAAATATAAGTCAACAATGGTAAGTATTTTTTTGAATGATTATTTAATTGCTTTAATTTATTTGTTTATTGTCTAAATGTTATATTGATCTATATTTTCAATGTTTTAGGCTTCTTTGGCAATATTTGCGTTTCATCGTGTAATTAGTGTTATAATTACAAAAATGCAGTAATAAAAAAGTACCCGTGCCTTAAAAAAGTCAAATCTTGATTAAGGTTTTGGCACAAAAATCTCGATTATTGCATTCAAAATGATAACCAAAGATATTTATACTGGTGAACAATATATGATAATAATGAAGAGATTTTTGGCTTTTTTCCTTTAATATTTTGTAATTGATGCCATTGAAAATTCATTTTCATTTTAATTTTTTGTTATTTTACTCTTTCTCAGGCAATTATTGTTTAAGTTCTTCCATTGATTATTTATTTATGTAAAAAAAGAAGTTATTTAATTTTAGATAATTTTTAATGAAGAAAAATTAAATTTAATTTAAGTTAATAAATTGTTCTAAAATTTTATTTGTTATGAAATTTTTACATCATATCATTCTGCTTTTAAACCAGTCCGTTTAAATACCCATAAACATTTTGAAATTTTTTTGTACTCCTTAGTTGTTGTATTTGATAATTCACAACTTGAGTAATTGAAAGCTTATAAATCTAAAATCCCAAAACTATTTAGCTTCTTACTGTTTAATGCCCGACATATACCCTTTACCTCTAGTTAAAATGCTTGAAAATGATGCTTAGTTTTCTTTTACTTGGTTGTGGATTTTTGATTGTGACCAATTTCATTTAAAAAATGAGAAAAATTTTTTTTCCTAGGCAAGTCAGATATGCTATGCAGTTTTGTGTGTATTTTCGTATATTGAAGCTGGAAAAGAACGAATTTAATCAAACAAAAAGAAGTAATGGTCGCTGAATTAAATGGGTTGTTTAAATGTCATTCCTAAACCTAATGGATGTTAGTTTTACAATTTTTTTTAATCTATTAATTTAATTTAAATGTCAATTAATGTTGATTTTGGGATTTTTGATTTTTGGATAAATAAAAACTCGTAGATTACATATTTAAATTTTTATAAAATAGTTTTGAACCAATCTTTTTAAATTCTACTTTGTCTTTTATTAAATTTTAACTTTGAAAAATATAAAACAAAATTTTAAAATTGAAAATTCATGATTTAATTTTTGAACTATAAGACTAATTTATTTTCAATTTGCTTCTTAAGATTTTGTAAAGATTTAAATGCTGTTTTAAATTTGCATTGAATTTTCGAAAAATATCTTTGTAAATAAAAAACTTAAATTTAAAAATGATTCAATGTTACAATGAATTTAAAAATTGCTCGAGTTTCTAGAATTTTTTAAGAATAATTTTAGCAATATTTGAATTAGTTTAGATAAGAAAAAATTAAATAAAAAATGGCATCCAGATTAATGTTAAGAGGATTTAGAAATCTGTCCAAATTTCAAATTTTGATTCCAAATTTGAATAAAAAAATTCAGATCAATCAAGTTCTTAGCTTCAATAATGGTGTGTCGTCTAGAGCCTTTAGTACATCATTGGTCAAAAATTCGAATGTAATGAAAGACTTGTCAAATTTTTTAAATGAAGAAATCAAACTTGAACAAGACGCACAAAAAGATTTAAAAACGCCACTGACAGTTACTGGTTTTGAGGTCAAAACTGATGGACCAAACGTTACATTGTCCAAAAACCACAATGATGAATCAATAACAATAAAATTGAATGTGAATGGTTCTCTTGATAATGCTGAACCTAATGTTGACCAAGTAGCTGAGAACAAGAATCAAGCGACAGAAGTAAAAAAAAATTTGCTCTACAGTTCAATTTTAAAAATATCTTTAAATAGCTGAAATCTAGACCTGCATTTTCAATTGAAATAAAACGTGGTGAACAAACCTTGGCTTTTGGATGCTCATTTTTGCCCGCAGAAGAAGCTGATAAAGATTCTGTTGAGGACTTTCAAATAGACGAATTTGCCATTCATAATGGAGACTGGAATGAGAATGTATATACTGCTGATTGTTCGGTGTTAGATGAGAATCTATATGATCTACTTCTCAATCTGCTTGATGAAAGAGGAATGGGAGAAAAATTTGCCAATGAATTAGCTGAATTTTCGACCTCATATGAGCATCAGCAGTACATAAATTTATTAGAAAAACTTCAAAAATTTACAAAATAATTTTTTACCAAATAAAATTTAAAAGGATATGACAGATTTTTACTTGATCCGTTTAAAATTTAAAAAAAAAGCTAAAACCATTTAAATAAATATATTCTATTTCAAAAATTTAAAAACTATTGAGAACCATTTTTATTAATATTTAACAAGATGTTTATTTAAAAGGATTTAATGGAAACCAACTGAATGGATAAATTTTCCAAAGTTTGATCCAAAAAAATGAAAATTAAATAATTTTATCTATAAACTTAGAGTTAAAAATTTTAAAAGGCTAAATTAAAAAATTAAGTATTCTGTTGAAAAATAATCATCAAATAAAATTGAACATTTTTTATGATCTTAGCCAAAAACTTTCGGAATATTTAAAATTAAATAGTCAGAACTATTGAATTTATTTCTAAATTTTTCTGGAAAAAATATTCAGATACATCCTTAATGAACAGTTTTCCTAGTGTCTTGATTTGTATGGAAGTTTGATCAAGTATTTGTTAGTTGGTCAATACAAGCATTAGACTAAACTTCACTTAACCTTACATACTTTCTTCTCATAATTTGGTTCCATTAAACCATAATAAAAATCGCTTGAAATTGGGCCTTTTGAAAGAAAATAGTTTTAAAACTTATAGTCTTTAATTTAATTTAATTTATTTATTTTCCCAATTAAATTTTTGCCAGTTTTGAGACAATTCCAAAGCTATTAGGAATAAATTAAAACCAACATTTTTTTGACATATTAAGTTTTTTGATTTTTTGCAAATTTTTTTTGTAATGAACTAAACTTTAATTTTTTTTTCCTTATTCACTCCATGTGGAGCATAGGGTCATTACTTTTGATTTCCACTCAAAAACTTTAATTGGGCTGATAAAACTTCACTAAAAAAAAAAAAAATAAATAAATTTTGAAAATTTTATTGATTAATAATTAAAACAAATGATTTAAAGTTTTTTTATTTTTTTTTGAAAAAAAAATTATTTAATCCTCATTGAGAAAAGAAAATTGAACAAAAAGTTTGTTGTTGTTGTATTTTTTTTTGATAAAACAAATAGAACATTAATTTAACAAAATTAAAAAGGATCATGCAGAAAATTTTTGACTAAATGATCCTTGGTAATCAATTAAAATTGTTTAGTTTTCAAAATTTATACAGTTTTAATTTTCTGGACTTTTAGACTTAGTTCTTGATCTTGATTTGGACTCGCGGTCATTCGAGCCATTTTTGTTGCTTGGTTCAACACTCGGTGATCTGGATCTTGATCTAGACTCGCTTTTTTCTTTTGATTCGGATCTGGATCTCGATTTAGTACGTCTAGCAGGAGATCTCGATCTATAAGACCTAGATCTGGAGCGAGAGGATGACTTTCTTGCTCGCTTACGTCTTGAATCATCCAAGCTGGTCGATCTGGACCTAGAACGACGCATTGGAGAGTAAGTGGGCGAGCCTCTTTCTCTTCGGCGCGATCTAGATACCGATCTTGAACGACTTCTCGAGTACGATCTGGACTTAACATCCGCTCTGACTCGTACATAGCTTGTCTCCCCCTAAAACAAAAAAATATGTATAAAATTATTTATTATGGCCTAGCTGTTAAGCACTCTGAAACCCAAAGATTTATAATCCAGTATTAAGGCATCCTCAGACTGTTCCTCAGTAGCTCTCCTAACAAATCCTGACAAGATCAGCTGAGTATTAAAATTTAGAAATGGATCCCGGTTAACCAATGCTCGTTGAGAGTAATGGTAGCTTCGGCTCCTTTTAGGGTATCCGCTAAAGGAACAGTTTAAAGACGTTTTTATATCAATTAATAGAAAGCATTGTTTTTGAAATTTAAAAATACCTCATGTGATCTAAATTTGGTGTCGTCCAAATTTTTAAGGGCATATTTCATGTCTTCATATCGGACAAACTCTACGACACCAGTTCCATCTTTAAACACATCTGCATAGCAAACAGTACCCGCTTCTCTCATGTGGTCTTTCAAGTCCTGCCAGCTTCCAGTAGGAGGCAGGCCTGTGATTATGCATCTGTAGTCGGATCGTCGTGTAGGTGGCCCGCTGCGGGGTCCTCCGGGACCACGATTTCGCGGTCCTTTCTGAAATTCAACCCTAAGCTTGTGACCTTCGTAGAGATAATTGTCTCTGCCTCTAACTGCGTCTTCGGCATCCAAAGCATCCTCAAATTCGACAAATGCGAATGGTGGTCCTTTTCGGTTTTTCAAGTCTATGTACTTTATTTTGCCATATTTATAGAATAGATCTTCGATTTCCTTGGTTCGAATGTCTTGTGGCAGATTACCAATGTATATGCGTGTATCCTTACTCATTGTTGGATTTTACTTTTATCTAAATAAATTTTCAGTAAAAAGATAAAATTTTTATTTTTTATTTTTCTAATTTGTTTAACAATCGCTTGGGCACACAATTATAAACTAATTACAAGGAATATGAAATGAAAAACTGCACTATAAAACACGAATTTTTTATTCATTTTGTTATGTCTGAACAAATTATTATTTAAATGACTGTTTTTTTGTCTGATTTAAAAAAAAACTTTACAATTATTGTTTTTTTTTGCTTACTTTTTGCAAAAATTTCATCCAATTTAAACTATTTATTTCATAGAGTAAATTGACTTATTAAAAAAAATTAAAACAATTTTGGAATAGTTAACTAAAATAAAATAAATAATATAGGAAAAAAATTAAAGACAAATTTTTCAACATTAGCTCAAATTTCTAGCAAAAATCTCGTAATAATTGATGGGTTATACATGTTAATTTGTCCGAAATTGGCTCTTGAAAATGTCTTAATCTTTAGTGTTGTTAATTTTACTATAGATTAGGACATTTTCAAGAGTCAATTTCAACATATTTTCACTTGTTAAAAAAATATTTTATTTAGTAGACTTAAAATGGAAGTCTTAGAATGCAAGGTAAAATGAATTATTATTTAAAAGATAACATTTTACCTTAATCTTAGTGTCATTAATGTTAAAAAAATAACTAAAAATTAAAATTTTAATCCTTTTCAAAAAAATTTTACCAAAACTAAATTAATCATTTAAAATTGTATTGAAGTAACTTATTCTTATATTGAGAGTTCCTTAGATTCACTCTTATTTTATTCAATAAATAATTAAAAAAAACGAATTCGTTATCTTTTACTACGCTTAAAGTAGTGGCCAGACTCTAAGTGTAACATATTAATAACTTTTAATATAGGAATTTTGAAAAAAATTGTGATATTATGATAACTTAAGATAATTTAATTTTCCATTTGTGAATTAATTCTAGCATTGTTTCTCATTTATAAAGTTTCAAATCTTAGTAAAATTATTCGAATATGTCAATTTTAAAATATTATTAAAATTGAGATTTTTGATTAATTTTGTTCAGTTGAAAACTATAAAATCTCAAGTTTTAATTAAATAATATTATTTTTAAATATAACCTTTATCCATTAATTTCAAAATAAATAGATTTAATATTATTAAAGATGATTATTAGCAACAAGCAGACGAAAATTAAAAAATTTGAAATATTTTTAAAATATAAAGTTTATCTTTCCTTTTAAATATTTTTAGACTTGACCTCAGGAAGTGAGAGTTTTTTTAAGCAAATTTGACACCCTTTCACAATATAATTTAATATTAAAAATAAAAATTTTAATTAAAAAGGTTATCAACCAATTTGATAGATCATTTTAAACTCATTCTCATTCAATTTTGTTTGTAAAAAACTTTAATTATTTTCTGATATCCATGAAAATCCAAACATAAAACTCCTTTTTGAGAAACTCTAATTATACTTACCTTTTACCAAAAATAAACTTTGGTTTGATAGAAAATAAAAAAAAATATTTAAGATTTATTTTGAAATTTTCATTTTGGTAACTAAAAAAATATGGATCTTTTATTCATCAAAATAGATAGCTTTTTTTAAAAAATTTCTATTTATAGTGAAGGAAAAATGATCAAAATTCAACGTGAAACAAGACCTTTATATCATTTATTTCCTTATCAGATAAAGCCGACGTTCTAAATTTTCAACCTTAATCATCTATTATTTCTTGTGTCATTTAATAAATTTTAAAAATCTTTTTATTTTTAAGATCGACCGACCTATTTTAATTAAAAAGGTTATCTTTGAATCGACAGGAAAAAGTTGAATAGATCACCCACTGAGCAAATATTGTTTTATTTAACATCATATATAATTTAAAAAAATAGTTCTAAAAACAAAATTTGGGGTTCTTTATCCAAATAAAATTTGATCAATAAAATTTATTGTAAAATGTATAGATTAATTGGTTCACCTTTATAAAATCTTTTAAATAAAAAAATTGAAATAAAATCAAATATAAAAATAAACTAAACTTTATTTCTAAAATGTATAGAAAAGATAATTTATACTGAGTTACCGTGGCAAAGTAGGCATTGAACTGAGGAAAATTTTAGACTTATTTTTTTGAGTGAATTCCAGTATTTTATTTACAGCCACAATGGCTATTTCTTTGGTTACCAAGGGCGAGAATGTTGCATATATTTCAAAACTGCTAGTCTGCCATCCAAGTATTGTTTCATATTTTTTTTGAAAATAAATAATTCTCAAAGAATTTGTTTTGTTGTGAAGTTGATGATACAGCTTTTGGTACATGTCGAAAATTCTTTGTCGCTCACTAACATTATTTGTATACGGTAGGGCATAATCGGATAAAAAATATTGAAAAATTTTATTATCTTTATACAAAAAGTGCTTTAATTCATTCACTCCAATTTGATCTAATTTCAATGAATTATCTCTTAGTTTAGAATTCATTAATTGAATTAAATTTTGGCTTTGCATTTTTTGTTGTATCCGTTTCTTGCACTCATTTAGCTCAATAGACTGTTCTTCGTCACACATTCCTGTCAAAAGGATTAAACAAGTTTGGCAAGCTTCATCCAAATGTGAAATGTAAGCATACATAATACCATTTTTGTCAAAATTTGGCAAACAAATTGGATAGAAAGTAAACTCGACATTCTTTGGTGTGTCGAATCCCGTGATTACATTTACCAACAAATGAACATCAACTGGATGTATGTTCCGGCTCTTTGGTCTAATTAAAGAAACTAGTTTGTTATCAAATAAAAATAAACCAAATATAACTGAACGTAAAGGAGTAATCTGTTGAGCAATAAGTTTGGAAACTTGATCTCGATTTTCTTGCGGAAGTGGATAAGAATTGACACAGTTAAGAAGCATTCCAAAATCATTTTTAAATCGATGTATGATATTGGTGAGTAATTTTTCTGTACCAGTCAGTTTATTCCTCAGGTCATAGTTATGGTGTCTGGAAAATATTTTTTCAATTAAAGAAAGTGTAACCACCTATGCAAAAATTGTCAAAAATATTTAAAAATATTAGTAAAATTACGCTTATTATCTGATTATAACAATAATCTAATTCAAGTTGAAGTTGTTCAATGCATTTATCAGGCTCGTTTGAAACACAAACTAAAATCAAGTGACTTCTATGTAGAAACACAACTTGGTGCTCGCCAGCCAAAGCATAATTTAATTTGTTGTCATTGTCACATTCAATTATTGAAATTAAAGCTTGTAGAAGACCCATAAAAGCAATCAATTTAACTTCATTACCATGTCTTAAATTAATATTTTTAAAGTTATTTGATCTTTTTTAATATTCATAACCAACAATGAATATATGGGCTTTCCGGATTCGCTTAATATAAAAATATGCTTAGATTTTGATCGCCATTCGTTATCTTGTTCAATTGGTAAATCAACTTCTTCATTCTCGAGGTCATTTTCTAGCTTCTCTAAATCATTTGCCGATTTTTCATCATTTTCATCGAATTCTCGCTGATTAAGTACAAAAGTGGACCCAATGTCATTCTCTTTTGCCTCTGAATCATCATTTACCTTAAAATATTAATATCTATAATTTTTTATTTATCAAGAAGATATTTTTTGTACATTAAGAGCTTGAGTAAAATTTTGGACCAATGGTGATTCATTAGTTGAATGAGAAGAGTCAAATCCATTCTCAAAAATTACGTCATTTGACTCAGCTTTTGAATCGATGTCCGAATGTATAGAAAGCTGGTCAAAGTTATTTTGATAATTGGACATAAAAAAATTTAAAATGAAATAATATAACAAATATCCTTAGGCTTTTTCTTTCAATACTCAAAATTATCGAAATAAATCTCAAATCTTCAATATTCACATAATATTTTATTCTAAACAAAAATTAAATTTTTGCATATATAAAATATGAAATATCACGTGAGCTTATCTATAATAAAAATAAAAAATATTACTTTGTTGGCACTAATTTAATATTATTAAATAAGTGATAGGCATCAGTGTTTTTTATTAAAAAAAATTAAAATGCTATTTTAAACTAAAAAAATATTTAATTTTTAATTAATAACTCATTACCTTATTAATTTTTAATCAATAAGTGTAGTGTAAATTTTTTCAGAAATTTTTCTTATAAAAATTTAATATGAAAGAATTTTATTTGAAAGAAGTAAAATTTCCAACAATTAGCAATATTTTGTTCAGCAATAAAATATTTTAAACACAATTTTTTGGAGATTTTATTAGATATGAAAAATTTTTAATTTTTATTTCCTTTCTAAGTTTTTAGTTCTTATTTTAAAGTAAATTGACTTGTAATTGATGAAATTTCTTTTTACAAATTTAAAAATAATCATATTAATTGAAAAATGAAATATTTAAATCAGACTAATTTTTGAGTATTTTTGGTTGTTACCATAGCAACCTAAATTTCTCAAATTCCCTGAACATTATTACCCGAACAATTTAAAGGAATTTTCAAATTTTTAATTTGAAAACATTTTCGTTTTTAAGATCAATTCTTACTAATAATATGGCATTATTTTTCGAATACAAAATACAAAGTCCCTTATCAGATCCATGTTTCAAATTTTTTGAATGGCACAAAACATTTCCCATATTAGCCATTGCTTCTTACTCACAAGAAACGACTGGACAAGTTCACTTACATTTCGAAGAGGTAAAGAAATCATTATAAAAATAGATCCGAATATATTTTTCTATTCGATTAGGGTGAATATGATGAAAGTACCATTATACAGAGAGCTACAGCACCTGTTAATCTACTTTGGCATCCTAAAAAGAAAATACTCTTGACTTGCTGGGAAGGAGGAGAAATAACTTCTTGGAATGATGTAACCAAACGACTCGAATCATTTACAGGTTTGCATCAAGCCACTGTTGAAACAATATGCTGGAGCTCAAATGGTACTCGCCTAATTACTGCAGATACGGTAAATTAAAAATGAAATCTTAAAAGATTTAATCGAAAAACTTTAAATTTTAAAAGAACGGTCTCATTGTGGTTTGGAAAACAGACTCTCATGGAAAACTAATCAATCCACCAGTTTCACAATTTCAAATAAGTGAAAAAATAACTAATATTGTTTGCAGGCCTAGTTCTGTTTCATTAAGAGAAAAGTAATTTTATGATATCAAAAATAAAAATATTTAATTGATGGTGATATAGAGAGCTTCATCAGTTGGCAAAGGCAGCCATTGCAGGAGATGAGGCTGCTTTAGAGCTTTTTGAATACAAATCTCAATCAAGCAAGAAAGGAAATAGAAAAAATAAAATGGATACAAAAAATATATTCATGGGCTCTGCTGAATCTCTTTGTTTTATCCTATCCGGAGATAAAGGCTCTGTATATTACGTAAATGAGCAAGCAAAATTTTCAAAATTATTTGAGATGGACAGCAATATTGTTAAATTAATGTATAGTCAAGAAAAATCGGTACTTATAGCTATAACTGATACACAAATGCTTGGACAATATTTAATAAAATCAGAGTCTGAGGTCAAAAACTTATTGACTGTGAAAATTACTAGCAAAACAGCAAATTTTGATTTTGCATGGATCGGATCAAGTTTATTAGCTTATGTTAGTGGCGAAAATATTGTGAGGTACTATAGGAAGATAAATTAAATTAGCAAAAATTTAAAAAAATTATTCAGAATTTTAGATATAGAAAAAGATGAAAATTTTACTTTATCTTTGTCTAACCAATATGGTTATTCGAATGCTGAATCAATTATTTCAGTTACTTATTCGGCATCCAAAGGTATAATTGCTGCTGGAACTGATAAAGGAAATGTTGCCATGTGGAAATTTATGCAAAATGTTGTAAATCCAGACGAGCCTGAAGCTAGTTGGCAATTACTTCATGCTAAACAACTACAATCAATGCCAATAAAACAGATTAAATTCGGAACTAATCTCAGTCTTTTATGTGCTAACCAAGAATTCGATGCTTTTATTTTAAGTGAGCAAAAAATGAGCTCTGATTTTCGAGATGGGGTATACAAATAATAAGAAATTTTAATTTGGTTAATAAATTTTTGTTTAATTAGATAGCTGCTGTTCAGCTAGGTCCCAATATTATACATTTGGCATTTTTTAAACAGCATCTAATTAAAGAAGAAAAAATAGATTTTCAATTTAAAGGAATTGCCACAGCTAAAGTAAAACAAAATTCTTTGCCAAATACAATTTGGTAATAATTTATTTTAAGAATCATATTGTGGTATGGAATGGAAAAATTGTCAAAGTCTATGAATTAATTATCAACTTAGCATCGAATAGCTTGACTGAAAAAATTACTAAAGAAGAAAAAGGAAACTTTACATGTTCGGCTTTTAGTTGTGCCATATTCGAGCAAAGCATATTCACTCTGGAATCGAGCAAAGTTAATGTTAGAACTTTCCAAGGGACTGTCAAACAAGTCATTCAATTTACTGAAAATGAGGGTGACCCATTTTTGACCACAATAAATGGTAATTTTATCGTTATTGGTACAACTCAAGGTATAATTAAAGTCTATGATTTAAGTAGAAGGTAATATTAAATTAAAAATAATCGACAATAATACATTTTGTTTAGGGAAGCAAAATCAATTGGTGGATCAATGAATCTGAAACAAAAATTGCCAGATTTTGATACAATTAATGATATTGGTATAAGTTGTGATGGAAGCAAAGTAACAGTGACAGTTATGAGAGTAAGTTAAAAATAAAAGAATTGAAAAAGATAATAATCCTTTTTTTTTTAAAATAATAGCGTAATAATGTACCGGATTCCAATTTATATTTGTGGAATTTGGAAAAAGATTCATTTGGCTATTTTGATTTTGAAAAAGGACTAAACGATATTGATGAAGATAATTTTTACAATAGTGCTTCACATGACGATAGAACTGAATATGAAAAGTAATAACAGATTTTTAAATTGATTTGTTCATTAAAATTTGAATTTTTGTATTAATTAATTAAGGAGTAAAATTGAAATTGGTAGAGAAATATGTGGGAGATATCCCAGTGTTCATCATTGGGAACATTTTGATCCAAGGTTACTAGTATGTGAAGCATATCTTTTGCCAAATAGTGTTTGGGAACAATCAAAGAAAAATCAACGGAATAAATTCAATTCTAACTTTTTAAAAGAAGACTCAACAGCAAAGAGTTCTGCTTCCGATTGTATGATAGTGTCAATGTTTTTCAATGAAGAAAAAGGACTATTAGTGTATGATAATTATGCTAGAGGAGAGATATATAGCAAATTGATTTCCATTCGAATACCATATCATTTTTTTGTCACAAAAGTAAAAATATTAAAAAAAAAATTTAAATTAAATTTTATTATTAGGGACGAATGATAGAAGGAAACGATCAGAACCTTGAATATATTGGTTATCAGGTTCCCAGAAATGAATCTGATAAACCAGATGATCCAGATTCAAAAATTCACCAAGAGTTTTTATTCTATTCCGAATTCATAGCAGCAAAAATAATGAGAGATTTTATTGGAATGACAAAAGCAGATAATAACACTACTGATGCTTTGCTGAATTTTAGTTATTATTTAACAATTGGAGATATGGATGAAGCTTTCAAATCCATTAAGCTCATTAAGAAGTAAATTAAAATATTGTTGATAGAATGAATTGAATTTTTGTCTAAATAAAGAGAATCGGTTTGGGAAAACATGGCTCAAATGTGTGTAAAATCTCATAGGGTCGATGTTGCCAAAGTTTGTCTAGGAAATATGGGAAATGTTAAAGGAATCAGACTTCTAAGAGAAGAAATTGAAAAAGGGGCTGACTCAGACACTCAAGTAGCTATAATTGCTTTAAGCCTTGGAATGATTGTAAATTTATCATCAATATTTTTTTTATTGAATTTTTAAATTTTATTTTAAAGGAAGAAGCTGAAAAACTGCTAATAAGTTCAAAACGATTTGATCTTTTGAACAAACTTTACCAAAATATGGATCTATGGTCAAAAGCCCTTGATATCGCCAATAAAAATGATCGAATTCATCTTAGGAATACATGTTATAATTATGCAAAATTTTGTGAAGAGCGTAACGATTTAGCCACGGCTATAGAATAGTACAACATTAATTTTAAAATTAAATTAAACTTAAATTTAATCTTGTCATTAAGCTATGAAAAATCAGATACACATAGATCAGAAATACCAAGGATGTTCCTAGAAAGAGATGAACTAGTCAATTTACAAAAATATACTGAAAAAACAAGAGAAAAGTAAATGAACTTTTCTTAATATTAATAATTATTAATTTAAATAGTTTAATTTTAAAAAATTTATCTTAAATTAAATATATACTTAAATTTCTAAAATGTGTTAACTGGTAAAAATTTATTTAAAAAAACATTTTGTTTAAAATAGAAATTTAATTAATTTTAAGTTAAACCTTTTTATAAATTATTTAGAGAATTGTTTCGATGGTGGGGTCAATATTTTGAAAGTATGAGTAATACCGAAAATGCTATTAACTGCTATAAACAAGCTGGTGACAATTTATCTCTATGCCGTGTCTATTGTTATAGTGAAAATATCAAAGCAGCCTTGGAATTGTGTAACGAAACCAATGATTCAACAGCTTGTTACCATCTTGCCAGACACTTTGAACGCAAGAAAAATTTCAAAGAAGCAATTAATCATTACCAGAGAGCAGGTGCCATCAGCAACGCGATCAGAATTTGTAAAGTAATTGTATAAATTTCTCAATTCAATCAAGTAAATATTTTATCAAAGGAAAATGATATGCATGATTACTTGGCAAGCTTGGCTTTTCAAGGAGGTCCTCAAGATATGCTTGATGCAGCTCGTTATTATGAAACAGTGCCTGGAAAAGAAGATAAGGCAGTCATTCTCTATCATAAAGCTGGGCACACTTCTAAAGCTATTGATTTAGCCTTTAGAGCTAATAAATATGCCGAATTGAGCTCAATTACTGATGGAATAACTGAAAAATCAGATCCTTTGTTGATTAGAAAAGTAGCAGATTTTTTTATGGAAAATGAACAATTTGACAAAGCTGTTGATCTTTTGGCAGTGACCAAAAAAGTCGATCAAGCATTAGATCTAATGTTAAAATATAATGTGCCTATTACCGAAGCATTGGCCGAAAAGCTAACTCCAGTTAAACGTAAGATACCAAATTTAATTTAAAAAAATTGATTTCTGTTTACTTAGCGACAAATGATTCTGAAATGCCTGGTTATTATCATACTTTGGAGCTCATAGGCGATGCAGCTTTTGACCAAAGATTATATACTATTGCGGCCAAAAAATATACTGAAGCAAACAATCGAACTAAAGCAATGAAAGCCCTAATGAAATCGGGAGATACCCAAAGAGTCATATTTTTTGCCAATATACAGAAACAACGAGAGACCTATATCATGGCTGCCAATTATTTGCAATCTCTTGATTGGCGAAAAGATCCCGATGTAATGAAGCATATAATTAATTTTTATACAAGAGCGAAATCAATGGAATCTTTGGCAAGCTTTTATGAAGCATGTGCCCAAGTTGAGATCGATGAATTTCAGGATTATGATAAAGCAATGAGCGCTCTTGCCGAAGCTTATAAATGTTTAACTCGTGGCAATGTTGAAGATTCAGTCAGAGCAGAAGAAATGGTCAACAATTTAAAATTTAAACTAGCAGTTATTAGAAAGTTTTTGGAGGCCAAAAAGTATTTGGTTTTTTATTAATTATTAATTTTTAATTTGTTTAAAATATTAAAAATTAAGTAAATTGAATCAAAATTTCGAGGATGGTCTCAATGATTTGCAGCAAATTTTGCAAGTAGAAAATGTCAACACTGCAATTAGAATCGGCGATGTGTATTCTCTTTTAATTGAGTTTAATGCAAATAAAAAACAATGGAAACAAGCTTATAATGTATTACAAGAAATGAGAGAAACGATTCCGGAAAGTTCGATTAGGTATTATGTTAATCCCAATCTTCTGGCCGTAATTCACAGGGAACTTGGCATTGAATATAAAATTCCAAGTGCCAAGCCCGAAAGTACATTCTCTAGTAGACAAAATAATGGTGAAAATGATGATGATGATGATGACGATATCAAAGATAACGTTGGCTTCGGAACTTATGAAGATTAGGAATGCAATTTCTTTTTGTTAAAACAATTTTTTTTAAATGTTTACTAATAAAATATCTAATTAAAAAGACAGATTTTTTTTTAAATTATTATAAAATAAAACATTTATTAATATTTTCGAATTTATATATTTTTGCCAGAGAAAATACGGCTTTAATTAAATTTAAAAGATTTAAAAAAAAAGTAATTTTATTGAATCAATTCATTTGTTAAAAATAAAAAATAAATATTATTTTTTTACGGTACAAAAAAATTGGACCGTCAAGCTGACCGGCCAAATGACCGCCCGCTTACAGATTCGCCAGCTAAGCGGACACGGTCACGGTTTTAAAAATTTTTGGGCGAATTCGTCTCAAAATTTTTAAATTAAAGATGTATTGTTTAAATTTTATTTTTTGCATTTATGCAAAAATGTGAGTGTTTGTCTTAAAAATTTTATTAAAATGTAACTAATTAATTAATATAAAGAATTAATAAGTAAATCATGAATTGAAAGAAACTGATTCCGAAGTTTATCAATTCTAGGTTCATCGAAAATTAGAGACTTAAACTAGTCACTCTTAAGTCCATAAATTGATCAATATATAGTCATTTAAGCTATGTTATTTCTTATAATTATTATTTTAAATCAAATTAAACATTTTATTGTTGATTGTTGGATTTACATATTTTATTTTAATTTTAATCAATAAACCCAAAATTGAATTTAAATCTTAAAAAAAATTTTTTACCGATTAAGCATTGAGAATCAGATATTAATTTAAAGATAAAATAAGTTAAATTTTCTAGGTAGGATTTTTATCTTAAAAATCAGTTTATTCAATAAAAGACAGATCATTCAATTAGAGTATATATAGAAATAGATTTGAGAAATTAATCAAGTTTTATTGACAAGAAATTGCTTAAATCATTCAAATTATAATGTTTCTATAAAGACAAAGATTCATACATTTTAAAAATTTTAAATATGAAAGAAAAAATCATAACTTCATGATTACAGCGCTTTTTTTTATTTTAATTTTCCTTCTAGCTCTTTTGAATAAAAATAAAGAGAACGTTCAGCTATAAAAAGAATTTTTAATTCTGAAAATTGCACAGCGTCATCTATAAATTTGCAAATTTTATTAAATTATTATTACATTTTGTCTTTACTAAATTTAAAAATCTGAATCAATTTTTTTTCTTAACACCCATTTTTAAATTTAGCCAAGTCACCAATTTAATAAAAGATATTAAAACCCGCTTATTTTACAACTTTTTTCTCTTATGTTTAAGAATTTTCTGAATTTGCTTAAATACAATCAAACTTTAGAGAGAAATATGTCTTCGGTTAATGCTCAAACCCTCGAAACCCTATCTGATATCGCTCATCGATTGAGAATTCACTCAATCGAAGCCACTTCTGCCAGTAATTCAGGGTATAATCCAATATATTTTCTTTAGCTTTTAATTAAATTGCCTTTTAAAGCCATCCATCATCATGCAGTTCAATTGCGGAAATAATGTCTGTCCTTTTTTTCAACCAAATGAAATATTCTGTTCAAGAGCCTCGTCATCCAGCAAATGATAGACTTATTCTATCTAAAGTAAGATATTCGAATTATTTAAAATATTTTATTATTTGTAAAAAAAATTCAATTTAGGGTCATGCTGCGCCAGTTTTGTACGCTGCTTGGGCTGAAGCTGGAGCTTTCCCAGTTGGTGAGCTAAAGAATTTGAGAAAAATTGATAACCCACTTGAGGGTCATCCAACTCCAGTAAGCTTTGTTTAGAGACTAGAATTTTTTTCTATAACTTTTTATCCAAGAAATTGAACTTTATTGATGTAGCTACTGGATCTCTAGGTCAAGGTTTGAGCTGTGCTGCTGGTATGGCTTATGTAGGCAAATATTTTGATAAAGCTGATTACAGAGTTTACTGCATTTGTGGCGATGGTGAGAGTGCAGAGGGCAGCATTTGGGAAGCTTTTGCTTTTGCCAGCCATTACAAGCTTGATAATTTAGTTAATTTTATTGATGTTAATCGACTTGGTCAAAGTGAAGCAACCATGTACCAACATGACATTGAAAGTTACCAGAAAAAAGTCGAAGCTTTTGGATGGCATGCTATTGTAGTCGATGGACACAATATTCAAGAGCTTCTAAACGCATTAGATGCTGCTTCTCAAGTAAAAGGAAAACCATGCTGTATCATCGCCAAAACTTTTAAGGGAAAATATTTCCCAGATATTGAAGATCATCAATCATGGCATGGAAAGCCATTGGGTAAACATACTGAACAAGTTATTGAAGCCATAAGAAAATTGATTAAAAATCCAACCACTAAGCTTGGTCATGAATTACTACAAATAAAAGCTCCAACAGCTGTTGTTCAACCAACCAATTTGACAAATATTAGACTGGCTACTCCACCAAGTTATAAATTAGGAGATCAAGTTGCCACTCGTTTAGCTTATGGCACTGGCTTAACCAAAATTGGTCAAGCTAATCCTCATGTAGTTGCTTTGGATGGTGATGTAAAGAATTCAACTTATTCCATTAAATTTAAAGAGGCTTTTCCTAACAGATTTGTTGAGTGTTTCATTGCTGAACAAAATCTTGCTGGTGTGACAATTGGTGTCGCTTGTAGAGAGAGAACAGTAGCTTTTGCAAGCACTTTTGCCGCTTTCTGGACTCGTGCTTTTGATCAAATTAGAATGGGAGCGATTTCACAGACAAATGCCAATTTTAGTGGATCTCACGTTGGATGCTCTATTGGAGAAGATGGTGCTAGTCAAATGGCTTTGGAAGATTTGGCTATGTTTAGATCAGTAGCCGGATCAACTGTTTTTTATCCAAGTGATGCTGTGTCAACAGAGAGAGCTGTAGAACTGGCTGCCAATACCAAGGGTATTTGCTACATTAGAACAAGTCGACCAAATACTGCAGTAATTTATGATAATAATGAAGTTTTTGAGATTGGCAAAGCAAAAGTAGTGCTTAAATCTGATTCGGATTATGCAACAATTGTAACCGGAGGTGTCACATTACACGAAGCTTTAAAAGCTGCTAATCAATTGAAACAACAAGGAAAAAGCATAAGAGTTATTGATTTGTTTACTGTAAAGCCGGTTGATTGGCAAACAATATTGGAAAATGTTAAGCAAACAGGCAATCGCATTGTGACAGTTGAGGATCATTACGCTGAAGGTGGCATTGGTGAAACTGTTGCTGGTGCATTATTAGCCAATGCTCCTGGTCAGTCATTCAATTTTAGAAAATTGTATGTGAAATCAATCCCAATCAGCGGTCAACCTCAAGAGTTATTGGAACGATTTGAAATCGATTCAAATGCTATTATTAAAGCAGTTCAGAGCTTTTGAATAAGGAAAATTTCGATTTTAGTTTAGTTAGTTTTATTATGACTTTTATTATTATTTTCTGTGTGAAACTTACTTATAATCAAATTTATTTTAGTTAATAAACTATTAAAAATCAATCTTTTAATTGTAAAAAATTAATCAATTAGCAAGCTTTAGTAATTGTAAAATTTCACTATTTGATTTTTTATTTGTCTAATAACAAGACTTTGCTATCTTTGAAAAATTAATTAAACTTTAATTAAAATTAAGTTGAAAATATTTTTCGCTTTGATTAACTACTAAAATTTGATAAGAAGATCAATTTATTTTTTCTAAAAAAAATTATAAAAATTAAAATTGAGAATTTCCTCAGTTTTAACAAAGTTTATCAGTTATTTTATCAAGTCTTATCTAGTTACAATACATTTAGAAAAATAAAAAATGCTAAATAATTTTTTAGTTTCATCGATTTAGTTAAGTCTTCAAACTTTTTTTAGAATTCTTTTTTATTAGAAAATGGGAATTCACTGCTACAAATTTATGAGGTTAAAAATTGGCTAGATAGGAAAATACTACATAATTAACTTTTTATTTGAATAATTATTAAATTCAATTTTCAGATTTATTTAGTTTTTTTGTAAAATTGGTGCACTTTAAAATTCCAAAACTACCATCATGTACTTTCATTTTTAAAGTCAAAACAAAGCCTCACCAAAAGTGAGTTGACACGTGCATATAAATTATTATAATAGATCATAATTGTAATCACAAGACTTAAATTTATTTTCAAAATTTCTGTCTATTTTAAAATAATATTTTGCATTTATTTTGTTTTTTTTTCATAAAAATTATTCAATTGTGGGACAATTTGTAAATAAAAAATAACTTTAAACTAAATGTTTCGTAGCTAAAGACAAAATGAGTTCAAAAAATACGAATCCTTCCTTAATGCTACACCCAGCTCCTAATCAAACACATAAAGCATTTGAGGTGTACAATTTTGCTGACAAAATTCCCTTGGTGATAGAATGTCTGGCATGCTATGACAATATTTTCATGGTCGGTACTTACTCTGGTCAAATTTTAATTTATGAAATCAACCATGTACTTGAACCAGTATTCGATAAGTCAATAAAAATAACCAAAAAACCCATTCAACAAATCGAAATTATTCAAGAATTTAATATAGTTCTTGTTTTGTTCGATTCTCAGATACATGTGATTGATTTGGAAAAATACCAACTACAATATTCCTTGACAAAAACCAAAAATTGTTCCATCTTTAGCACAAGCATATCAAAAGATAAAAAACTACTGCGACTAATTGTTGCATGTAAACGAAAAATTCAATTTTACTACTTATCTAATCAAATAAATTCAAAATTTATGGAACTTATTTCAGATTTGGATTTGACCGATGTGCCACGCACACTCGAAATAACTAGTGATAATTTAGTGATATTTTCTTTAAAAAAAGACTTTTTTTATTACGAATTGCCATCAACAAGTGCCACTTTTGGCTCTTCCAGCGAGCAACCAGTTCAAAAATTAAACTCTGGTTCAAGATCCAATGATCCGCTATGCTACAAACTTCACAACGATAATTTTCTCATAGCCTTTGACGAAAACAAATCAGTACTTTTTGACCCTAAGGGTGCGCCAATTCTTAGCTATCCAATTGAGTGGTCAGGTTGTCCATCTATCATCTGTAATGTGGGTTTTTATTTAATTTGTATCATACCAAATACAAACACTGTTGAAATTATGACCATGGAGCCAAAATCGGCCAGTGTACAACTGATCGAGTTTGGCAAAGATTCATCTTCTTCCTCAAACATATCATCAAGTCTTGGCTCATCATTTACCTCTAAAATTGTTGACTTTGGTCTTGGTAGTTTGAGTTCAGCGGCTGCAACTACTCCAGAAAAGCTCAAAATTCTCAAATCAAACAAAAAATCAGTTTGCTATGTTGCCAATCAGTCCAGTGTTTGGTGCCTAAGTCCAATAAACATAAATGACCAAATAAATAGTGCTATTTCTTTGAAAAATTTTGACCTAGGACTTACACTAATTTCGGCTCAGAGTCAATTTAATAAGACTACCATTAATGAAATTCCAGTAGAAAAACCTTTATCGGTACAGCCTTTTTATTCTTTGGGATTCCTGCAACAAAAAATTGATGAAAATTTTGGTCGAAAACTGAAGAACATGCATGCATTAAATTTGTTCATACAAAAAAAATTTGTAGACTCGTTCCAATTATTTCAGAAGATGAAGACAGATCCCAGTCATTTAATTGCCTTTTTTCCTGGTTTACTTCCAGATGGGTACAGAACTAGGCTCAATTTGGATGATTATTACCAAAATTTTGAACCTAAAGAGCTTGAGGACGGCGTAGCCAGTCTGATTGACTATCTTCAATTTAAACGCAATGAGTTTTTGAAAACTGAAGACTCAGTTTTTTTACTAGAACCATTAGTTGATGGTAGACCGGTGATTAAAAAAAAAATCTCTCTTCTGGAAATAATAGATACCACATTGTTAAAATGCTACTTAATTTCTAAAGAAAGTTTGGTACAATTTTTTTTAAGACGTGATCCAAATTTTTTGCACCTAGAAGAGAGTGAACGGCTTCTTAACCAACATAATAAGATTAACGAATTGATTATTTTGTATGAAAAAAAGGAGGCTCATGAAAAAGCGCTGAATTTACTTCTGGCCGAGTCATCCAAGTCCAATTCAAGTTTAAGTGGTTTAAAACATTTGGTTGATTATATGAAAAAAATAGGAGGAAAAAATTTGGCCCTGGTTTTTAAATATGGAAAATCAGTAATAGAAAACGATTACCACTGGGGTTTAAAAATATTCATTGGAGGTAACTTTGAGAGACTTGACCATTTATTAGAAGAAAAAGCTAGAGAAAAAGACGAAAATCTAAAATCAGCAAAAGACTTGTCATCCAAAATGGACAATGTTAGTGACACATTGCTGAGTACTTATTTAAAAATTGATCTATCTGAATCACAAAATAGAAAAAATAAAGATATGATTGATTTGGATCTATCTGACTTAGTTGATGACGATGACGAGTTTCTCAAAGATCTAAGCCATAAGGAAATACTTGAATTTTTGAGTGAGCAAATTGAACCCAAAGAATTAAGTGCCTATTTGGTCAAAGTATATTTGCAATATTGTGTGTATGTTTGGGACGATAAGGATTCTAAAATAAACAATAAATTAGTAGATGTTTATCAAGATTTCGTTGACCAAAATTACACATTGCCTGGCCAAATTACTGGCGCTGAAAAGCCTCAGAGGTACAAACAAGTTTTGAAATTATTTCTTAACTACACCAATAGCTATGAGCCATTGAGCACTCTGGCAAAACTTGACTTGGATAAGTATCCGGAAGAGCGTGCAATCGTACTTGGCAAAATGGGAAATCACAAAGATGCACTTAGTATATATGTAAATATTTTGAATGACACGCAAAAAGCCGAAGCCTACTGTGAATACATTTATTCCCAAAATTACATAAGTGGTTCCAAGGATGTTTTCTATGAACTTCTACAATTGTATTTAAACTCGGATTATGAGGAAATTCGGATTGACGCCTCAATTGGCTTATTGAATAAACATTCGAAAGAAATTGGTACAGCTAAAACTTTGGAATTATTGCCGGCTCAACTAATGAAATGCAAGAACTTGTCACAATTTTTCGAAAACATGCTTGATCGAATTGTCAGAACAAAGCATGATATGCAAATAAGAAACCGTCTGATGGTAGCACTACAGCTTCAGGTTCATGAGAACAAAATAATGTGCCAAGACAAAAAATTTGTGGTCACTCATGAGCAAATATGCCACGAGTGCAACAAGCGTATGGGCAAAAGTGCAATGGTTCGATATCCCAATGGGGTGCTCTTGCACTACGGATGCTTAAAAAACTCAGAAGCTATTTTAAAAACATCTAATACTTAATTTATTAGTAAAAGTTTTTTCCATTAATTTATTTATTTATTCTGATTATTTAAATAAAATTTTCCGGATCTAAAAGTACCGGCTGAATGTAAAATATAAAATTTTAGCCATTTTTTAGTTATAAGGCTTCTAAGTTAAGCAAAAAAAATCTAATAAATTACATTTTAAAAATTGTTGCTCTTAAATAGGTAACAAAATATTTTTTTTAACATTTTCTTTCATTGAGGATTTATCTCTTATCAATTATATTTTTATTTCATTACGGTATGAACATAAAATCTATAAATTTTGTTAAATTTCCAGCTATATTCGAAATAAATAATGATACGACCTCAGAAAATGAGTTCTTTTGAATTAAATTTTTTGGAAAAAAACTCAAAAAATATATCTGTGTCAGATGATCTCGAAAACTTGGGAATCAAGGCATCAGCAAATCTTCAAAAGGATCCAATTGAACCTAAGAATGTTACTTTTGGTTTAAATAACCTTAAACTAGATGACCAGTTCAACAGTCCTACAAGCTTAACTCGAGTTGCACCACCAAACTATAATAATTATCGTTCAACAATGCAGCTATTTAATTTGAAATTAAGTCGATCCAAACTTAAAGCAGTCACTCGAACTTCAGCACTTTTATCAGGATTTGCAATGGTCGCAATGGTTGAGCTAAGTCTTGATTATAATGATTACTTTGAAGCAATTAGACAAGAAAATGAAAAAAAGTTAATAGAGGCGAACATATCTTTGAAGGAAAATTTTATAGACAATGAAATTAAAGCAGATAAATACCTAATTCCGGAAACAATGCTGGTTTTTTACTCTTTAGTTACCTGTCTTTTGGTAGGGGTCCACATGGTTGCTTTAATGATAAGCACATGCATTTTACCACAATTGGAGGCTTCTTCAGATGACCATTTAGAATTTGAACGTCAATTTTTAAGGTACGAACAAAGTATTAAACATCAAAACAGCACATTGCCTCAAAATGCTGAAACTAAGATTAACATTTGTGAGAGCCAAAATGATGACACTTTTTTTATTAAAAATAATGGTCACACATTACTTAATGAATCTCATATAGTTTTTCCATATCAAAAATTTCATAAATTTATAGAAATTGCTTGGATAAGTTCAACTGTTATCGGCCTATTTCTATTTATTTTAGAAATAGGAATAGTGGTTTATATCAAATTTTATCCAATAAGCAAAGTAGCGGCATTTAGTGGAGCTATTGTTATGACGCCAATTTTAGTTTTATTTATAGTTTTTACCATATTTTTTTATAAGCATATAGCAGATTTTAAGCTTAGTACAAGTAAAAAAATAATAAGTCAATTAGAAAAACATGAACACATTATATAAAATTAATTAAATATAGTTTAAAAACGTATTTAAATATTTAAAATCTTCGTTCAAATTCTACAAATTTCATTTAATTTAAAAGAATTTTTTATAAGTTTAATTATCTAGATAAATTTTTATAATGTATGAAAAAATAATTAATTAGAAAAGTTAAATATTTAATTGGTATCTTTAAAAGGTTTAATTTAGAATTTGTATTAAACAAGACGATCTTAGTTACATTTAATTAAAATAAAGAATATTTTGAAAACCATTTGGACTTTTTTTTCAGAATAAATATAAATACATCTAGCGTGTTATTTTCCGAGATTTTTAATGATTCAATAAATAATTTATAAGCAGTCTTTTATCTGTTTAATCAATTTGTATAACTAATGTCCTATAATATTTGACAGATTCTAAATTATCAAATTTTTGAAAGTTTTTTTCTTATTTAGAAAATATTAACTTTAGAAATAAAAGAATATTGAATGGAAAAATATTTTTAATATTTTATTATGACAAAAAATAAGTATAAACAATTTAGATTATCAACTAAATTACAAATTCATTTGAATCTAATTTTGAATTGACTCCTTTGCTTGTTTTAACTTTAAATTCGGCAAAATATTTATAAAAAATAATTGAATAAAAAACAAATATTAAAAGAGTTGGAATCATTACTGCACCGCCAACATATGTGGCTGTTCTGCTAACTGGATATAACTTTATATAAACTATTATACCTATTTCGACTATAAATAAAAAAATACCGACTAAAGTTGACAATATCCAGGCTGTTTCAATGAATTTATGAAATTTTTGATACGGAAAGTGAAAATGAGTCGTGTCAAAAGTGTCCACTTTTTTGATAAAAAAGTTCCGTGGTAAAAAATTCTTGTTTTCTCCATTGTGAACTAATTGAGTAATAGGCTCAATTTGTAAATCTTCATAAGACAGAGCTTCCAATTGAGGTAATATGCAAGTACTTATCATCAACGCAATCATGTGTACACCAATTAGAAGACACGTTACCAATGCATATATTACCAACACAGTGTCTGAGATGACATTATTTGATAAATCACTTTTTGAACTATAATTTGATAATGAAATGTTGTCTTTTAATGATTCAAAATAGCTTTCATAATCAAGTTGAAGTTCAACCATTGCAATCATAGCAAATCCTGATAAAAGAGCTGATGTCCGAGTCACGGCTTTTAGTTTTGAACGACTCAATTTCGAGTTGTAGTTTTTTAAAGACCATCTATCAAATCTTGTAACTGAATGTTTGAAATAATTAGAAACATTTTTATTTTTGTTAAATGGAAATATCTTAGGAAGGTTCCTTATACCGAAATCATTTGATTGTCTAAATGAATTTGCTGAAATATTTTCAGATGGTTGGGTCTGATCTTTTCTGAAAAAATTTGGATTTATATCGGTATTAATTTCGAAAAATTCTTTCAGCTGTGAATTTTTCATTTATGTTTGTAAATATGTAAATTTTTTAACTTTCAAAACAAATATAGATAGTGTATTTTTATTTTTGGCAACTGATTAAAACCAACCTTTTTAATTTGAAAACCAAATTTAATTGAATTCTAGGAATTTTTAGAAATGGATACGCAAGATTAAGCACCGATAACTTATATAACCTTTAGACTAGTGGAATATATAAATAGATTTTAATTTTTGAGACGAAAATCAAACTTTTCCAGACATTCAGTTAATTAGAAATTCAATACTTTTTTAATTAATCTAAAATAAATTTCTACCTAGTTTGAGTTTGTCATTAATTTGTTTTTTGCATCAATTATTTAAAAAAAGATAAAATAACCAAATAGATTTTTTTTTAAACTGTAAAGATTCAATTTGTTTAAAAAGCTCAATTTAAAGAATATTTTGAACTTTTTACCAAAAAATTAAAACAACAAACAACGATTTAAAAAAAAAATCCTATATTTTAATTGCTTGGTAAATTTAAGGAATTCAAGAGGAATTTTATAATAATTTCTTTTAAAATAATTAAAATTTCGATACAATACCCATATTTATTTTTTGTATATAGAGAAGAATGTGGTCGAAAAATTTATTTCAATTTTTGCTTTAATTAAAAATTTAATTTAAATTAAAAATTATTGAGAAACTTTTTCAGCAAATAATTCTATTTTAAATTTTGCATATCCGGTGTTCTTCATTTGTTGACGACTTTAAACAAATCGATATAATTCATGATATTTTGCGCTTAGGAGAAATAAAAACTTATGCTTATATATATTTTCTCTCTAAACAGAATATTTGATTAACTATATACTTATTTAAAATTTAATAAACACAAAATAGAAATCAAACAATATTCCCTAACTGCATTTTTTATAGCTTATTTTTAACAAAAATTTATTAATTTAAAAATACTAATACATATTTGAAAATTTAAATAATTGTACATCATGTGAAATTTGAATAAAACTATTAATAATGGTTTGTAAAGTATATTATTACATATTACGATAAATAATTAAAAAATTAATAAATTTATTTAAGTAAATAAGAATAAAAAATTATTAATAGATATGTTTTCAAAACCTAAATGAGTAAATAATAGTTCTTTTTTTCGAATAAATAAGTATATTAAAAAAATACTTCCTAGGATTCTACATAGAAGCATAAGTTCATTTTTTAACTGACTGACGTAGAGAATTTTCTATCAAACCCTTATAAAAATCAAAGCAAACATTTTTATTTCCTATTTTTAAAATTTTATTCATTACGTATCTTTCACATTCTATAAGAAAAATTGATATTTTTTATTCATTGATTCTAGATTGTTCAAAATTTGGTAATTAAATTTGATTTCTATAAAATTAATATTCTTAAAGAATGTTTTCATTTAAAAAACCTTCAGCCAAAAGTAAACTTAAAATATTATGACATTTATATAGACGAAAAAGTTGTGATATTATCTTTTAAGATTCTTTTTTGATGTATCTGTTAGCTTTTTCATTTGTCGCGTATACTCAATCACATAATTCAATCAACAATTTCAATCAAATAAATTTAAATAATGAAAAAAAATTGATTGATAATCTATTGAATAGTTACCAAGTAAAATTTGGAAGACCAGTTAATAATATGAGTGAAAAAGTTGTTGTTTATTTTGGTATCTACCTAATTCAACTAATTGATCTGGTAGTTTATTTTTTAAACTTAATTTTTATTTCAAATTTTAATAATTAGGATGAAAAAAATCAAGTATTAATTACAAATGTTTATTCAATTTATGTAAATATGAATTATATTTCAATAAATTTATAATCAATTTGGTCTGTAATCGGAAAATTTTTTTTAGCAATGGAAAGACAATGGTCTTAAATGGAATAGATCACTGTATGGAAACATCGCTGATATCAGATTACCGGCTAATCGGATTTGGACACCTGGTAATTGATAAAAACATCTATTTTTGATTTCAGATTGTTATTTTGAAGATATTGTTTTATATAACTTCGCCGATACGAGACTTGAAGAAAAGCGAGAAGTATTGGTAGATGTCAAATATGATGGTACTGTTACATGGAGACCTCCTAGCATTTTCAAATCAACATGCCAAATAAATATACAAAAGTTTCCTTATGATCAACAAAATTGTTATATGAAATTTGGTAAGACAAAATTTAAAATTTTTTGTGAAAAATTTTATCATAAATAGGAAGCTGGACTTATAGTGGAGATTCAATTGATATACAATTTTACGAAGGTCTGGAGGAAATAAATCGAAATCAGTATACACAATCTAATGAATGGGATATTGTTTCAACCAAAGGAATACGTAGTGAGCTTAAATATGAGTGTTGTAAAGAAATGTTTCCCGATATGTAAATTTAAAAAATTTTTACTTTATACTTTTTATTTAATATATTTTATTAGAACGTTTTATTTAAAAATGAAACGAAAAGGTGGTTTTTACAATTACATTTTGGTTTTACCATGCGTACTTCTATCGTGTTTGACAACAGTAATGAAAAATCCTTATCACTTTTAATTTCAAAATTTTTTTTAAAGGTTTTATTTTGGTTGCCTCCCGAGTCAGCAGCAAAAATGGTTCTAGGCATGAACATTTTTACCTCATTTTTTGTTTTGTTACTTCTTTTGTCAAAAAATTTGCCATTAGCTAGCGATAAAATACCTGTAATCGGTGCATACTATTGTCTAAACATGGTTATGATAGCTACCAGTACTTTTTGCTGTACTGCAGTTGTTCATATATTTTATCGAGGACAAGGCGATGTGCCATATTTAATAAGGAAAATTTTTTTGGAAATGTTAGCCCGCATATTTTTCATGAGAACTACATCGATTTTACCCCAGCCGATCAGAAGACCAAATATTCAAGCATCACTTCTAAATCCTAAAGTTAAACCAAGCACTCAAACATGCCAAACATATTCTGAAAATACAATAAAATTACATTATCCATCATTTAAAGTTCATAATCAAATAAATGAAGTAAATCCCTCTCAATTTTCAGTTTCGATTGATAAGAAATCGAATTTGTTATCAGAAATGGCACCAGCTAATCAAATTAATTTTATTGAACAAAATAATCAATGCACCTTATCTCAACAAAATATAAGTGATGTTCAACCACTAAAGCAATTAGCAAAAGATTTAAATTTAAGTTATAGTTTGGTAGAGAATGATGTAAAGGAAATTCGAGACTATCTAAAACATACTAGAAAAAAGCTAGAAGTTGCTGATTCAAAATTAAAGCAAACAAATGAATGGAAACAAGTTGCTTTAGTGCTAGATAGAGCTTTGTTTTTCATTTACATAGTTGCTATAATTGCTTCATTTATTCTTATGTTTCCTAGATAAATTAGTTGATTAGAAATTGTTTTTAATTTGTTTATAGATAAAAATTAATTTACCATAATCGAAATGATAATTTAAAAATAAACTTTTTTTTTTAAATTTTATTTTAAATCAAATGGAAGTCATTTGGAAATAAATTTTCAAAAAATAAGTTTCATAAAAAAAAATAAAAAATATAATATAGTATTACCAGACCTTTTTAAAAAATTTCTTTTTACACTTGCTATTAAAATTCTTTTTTTTTCCAAGATAAATTTAAATAGAAATTACAAATGGACTAGGTGTGAATGAACCATGTGCCAAATTAGCCGGAAAAATTAAATTAAAAAAACTTTAAAAATATTAAAATCAGGGCTCGGTCCTTATTGAAAAATATAATATCTATTTATTTATTTTTATTCGATGATTAGACATTTCCTGATTCAATCTTTGTATTCCAGGGTTATTGAATAAATTTTCCTAAATCAAAAATCACTGTCTCTTTTATAAATTTAAAAGATCTATATATTTTCCGAGATTATCATTTAGATAAGATTCCAAATTTCTATCTACAAATTTAAATCGACAGTACTAAATGATTATTTGAAATAGTTGAATCAAATTATTGAATCAATCATTTAATTTTTCATCAAAATAAAAAATAAATTTGATTATGTAGAAATTAAGCAAAAAAAAATATTTAAAAGACTATAAAATTAAGCAGCTATTAAAGATACATTAACTAGGCATTTCACGCCATTAGATTGAAGTTTAATTTTTTTTTAAAGAAAGAAAATCCACTCGATGATGAAGACTGATTAGAACTGTGGATGCTCGGAGTTGTTTGATTCAGCAATAGTTTCTGCTGCTGAATAGAACAATCTATAAACTTATTTACCATTGCTTTATTTAAAGCGTCCAATATGTCCAAGTCTTTGTCATCTATAGTATTGAATTTTTTGGCAAACAAATAAAAATGAAAATAAATACTATTGATGAACGAATTAAGCTTTAAATGTAGCAATTCTTTGTAGTGATTGTGGTACATGTGAGCCAAAATGTGAAATAGGTACTTGTGTATTCGCTTTACTAAGCTCTCGAAGTTAGATGGGAACTGATGCCCCTGTTGTATCGGAAATAGCGATTCATCACTGGTTATCTTCGAAATATGTGTCAAACTTGTATCAATGTATTGAGATGCTGAATATTTTAACTTTTTGCCTTTTTCATCTAGCCAAAAGAACTGGCTGTTATTTGGACCATTCATGGTCGAACAAGACTGCAAAGTACACTGCTCTGATATTGCACCGAACAATACATTTATTTGATCGAAAAACATTTTAGCTTTAATGTTAAAAGTTTAATTTAATGTAATATTTATCATTTAATCCTCATAAATGCTTATTTTATAATTGTTATTTTTTCAATTAATTCAATCTGGATATTTTCTTTTGAAAATTATAATTATAAATTGAATTTTTAGTTTTAATTTACCTTTTAATATTCAAATAATTATATTTTGTTATAAAATTTCAAAAAAAAAATGATAAAAGTACATCACATAATAAATAAATAAATAAATTATTTTAATTGTAATTTTTTAATTTGAAATTAAGAAAAATTAGTAATTAAGTAATTTAACCTTGATAGCACAATTTTTAGTTTTAATTTTCTATGATCAAAATATTCTTACTATTTTAATCTATTTTAAGTTTAAAAAATGAGACTCACTAAAAAGAAATATATGTGATTATTCTATCTAAAAGAGATAAAAATGAAATGAAATAAATAAACTTTTCCTTTTATGTCTTAAAATATCCTTCTAAAATTTTACAAAGATCAAATGATAGTTAATTAATTGAAAAGAAAATAAGAATGACAAAATATTTACTGTTAAAAGCCAACCACTCATTATGGTCAATTGACTGCTGCAATTTTGTTAATTTTGTAAAATCATTTGAATCAATACAAGCTAATTTGAGATTACTGTCATCTAAATAGCTCAATGAAGTAATTTTATTGCAATTATTTGAACTAGATTGGGCACTGCTATTAGGTGTAAGAGTTTGAGCTTGATTTGCTCCATTGTGAACTGGAGTGCTCACATTTGGTGACATAAAAACAGAAGTGGACATTGTGTGTGAGACAAATTGAGGTTGTTGCACGATTGGAGACGATTGGTAGTTGTTTGAAGACGTATTATAATTCAAAACCTTGTTATTATTAGTCAATAGCATGTCCGTCAGATCCCTACTTGGACTTTTTTCAGTAGTTAGACAACCTTTGGTTAAAATATTAGCTTCCTTCAATCCACTATCTGTGTCGGTGCTGGTCGAACTGCTATTGCTTACAGTTCGAATACTACTATTGTTAGATGTATTGAGTGACGAGCTGTTCGACAGTACACTTGACTCTAGGTTAAGTCTACTTTTTTTGTCAAATGGTAGCGTGGCAAGCTTGGAACTGCTTATTGGCGATGACTGGTTTAAATCAAGAGATTTGAAATTATCGTTTAAGGCATTCGCCGGTTTAGATTCTTTATAAGATTTTCTAGCCTTCAAAATGCCTGGTATATTATTCAAATCTTTGTTTATAAAAGGTATGCTAATTTGACTTTTTAACTTATTCTTTATCGATTTTGGCGCAATTTCTTCATCGGTTTGCTCCTCGGATTGGCTCTGCTCTCTTCTTAGATGCTTTTCGATATGTTTTGAGTAGTAGGCTACAAAAAAAAATGCATTATTAGATAATGATGAAGCATTAGGTAATGGTGCGCTTAGAAAAAGCTATAACTCTGTTTTTTAATTAAATATTTAAATTAATTCATCAATAAGAAAATAAATTTGAAGAGAATTTTCAAGATTTTGCTGAACGATGAAACAAGTTGCAATCAACTTTTAAATTTGGTTGCGTAAGTATTTTAGAGTTTGTTTGAATCACTCATTAATCATTTTGATTATAATGGTTCAACTTGCCAAAGTGATAAATTTTGTCTATTATTTATTTTCTTGGCAGAAAATTAACAAATTTTATTTCTTAGCGAGAATTTCCTTGGTGATTTGCTAGCTATTTGAAGATTGTATTACCTAGAACATAATTTTTGTGAAAAAATTAATTTTCTAAGAGTGCCTAATCGATTTTTGAAATAAATAATCAATGGGCCATTTAAAACGGCTGCAAATTTTTTCGAGTTTTTTTTTATAAAATAATATTTCAAGTGATAAAAATTAATACATTTAAATTTTATGTCTTGATAACTTTATAACAATTAAGTATCTTAAAAATAAGATAAAATTAGTGACAGCTAATTGATAAAAATGATCATGCATATCTTGACTATAGCTTAGCAATATTTAATTAAAATATCAAAATTTCTAGACCGATTAGAACTACTATAATTAAAATTCATAATTTAATATTGCAAAATTCTTAAATTACGAAACAAATTGAAAAAAAAAGGTTAATAAAAAGTTATTTTAAACAAAGGATAATAAACTTTTAAACTGACCAAACAGCTATTAAAACGCTCAAATCTTAAATTTTAAATTAGAAAAATTTGATTATGTATTTATATTAAGTTACTAGAATATATTAGAAAATTATCATACTCCGAACAAATTTAACATTTAAGCGCAGATTTCATTTAAAGCAAAATTAAACTAAGATTACCATTTAAAGAATTCGGGAAGTTGTTTGATTCTTGGTCGTAATTAGTTTCGATATCTTCGTCGGATTTGTCTCTTTTGCGGCTTTTCCTGCTTTAAACAAAATTTTAATTCATAATCATTCTATTCATTAGTTTGAAATTAATTTTGAGCCGGACTTATTTCTTACTTTTTAAATTTAGAATGTTTAGGACAGTTTAAATAAATTTTTAGCCACTTAAATGAGTCCATTATCTCATATAATAATAAACAAGTATATGACTATTTTCGAGTTGTATAAATAAAATTTCTGGTCCTATTTATGCAAATTATACCCAAATGTCTATAATAAGAATAAAACTAGGATAATTACTTTAATTAATTTTGATTAAGATAATTTTAAATATAAATCTGGTCTTAAAGAGGATAAATATAACTAAAAAAGAATAAAAATAAACTTTGATTCAAGAATATTTCCAAAGTTTATCACAGAAACTACCTCTCCCTAGATTCTTATAAAATGATCGAGATAGCAATTTTATATTTAACAATTTCCAAAGTTTTTTTTCCAAACAAACATCAGAGAAGTTGGAATGAAAAAAATGATTGCGTAATTAAAAAAATTGATTGATTTTGATTTACCTGAATGTTAAAAGTATGTTCATTTTTGCTTTGTATTGACCGTCGAATTTAAATAAGAATTAAATTTCTAAAAAAAACAACATTAAAAATGCAGATTTATCTTTTAAATTGACATTTCAAAAAGTTTAAATACTCTACTATCTCTAAAACTTAGACTTATAAATACAAAGGTGAGTATCGTATGATTTGTCTCTGTGCACCAATTTAAGAAATTTTAAATTGCATAAAAATTTATAAATAAAATTCTTCTTATTTGGAAAAAAATCTTCTATTATCTTCTAAAGTTGTTATTCTTATTGAAATATTCAAACATTTGGTTTAAAAAAAAGAAAATAAAGAAAATAAAAAGAAGATATTTAATTTCCAAATTTAATTCAATTTAATTTTCGTATTTTTAGAAATGTGCCTTATATAAAGTAATTAAATACTGAACAAGGGTGTATGTGCCTGAGCACATTATGATAAATTTTTTCTTATATTTAGCATTTTTGAATTGTTTTTTTTAATGGTATAATTGGCGGTGGTTAAACTTATCTTGAATTTAAAAAAAATAATTAAATTTGAGTGCTTTAAATTAGCTGAAGTTTTATCAGGCTAAAAAATGCTTAATAAATTTTATCGTAATTGAATTATGGAAATGGTCTAAATAATCCCAAAGCTTTCTATTTATTAAGTTTACTCTAGCTAAATAATTCAAAGCTGAAATTTTATAAATTTTCATTACAAAAATTTTACAAAATTTTTTGAATCAAATTATATTGGCGCTTATGCACTGGTCATAATTAATTTTTGATAAATTTCAAAATTAAAATCATCATTGTTGCCATACCGAATAACTCATTATAGAAACCAAAAAGAAATTTTATTCAATTAAGTTTCATATAAAAATTCCAAATCTTTTTGAAACAAAATCGAATAAAATCTTGTTCTTACCTTGGAATTTACAGCGTCGATAAAAAAAGATTCAAAGCAGACTAATTAAGTGAATTTTTATCTTAAGCAAGATATTACGTGATCTAAATGTTGAGAAATTACGTTTTAGTAATTTTCAAATAAATTAATTAAAGCATTTGGATTTTTCTCTAACAGAAGCAAAATTTTCGGGTTAAATTGCTGCATAAAATGAATATACGCCGACTTATAATGAAATCAAAATTTAATCTAAAATCTGCATTTTGTTATTTAATCGAAAAAAATCAATGAGATAATAAGATAACCGGAGTAAATGTTTAGTCAAAGTTTTTATTTAATTTAACATATTAAAATCGAAATTAATTTACCATCTGAGTGGAATTTATTTTCGATTTAATGGAAAATTATTTTCAATCAATACAAAAAATTAAACTTACTTTTGATAATTAAAATTTAGATTTTAATTAGAAGCCTTAGTTTAACTGAAATTTACTGATGTGTATACATTTTCTTATTGTTAAAGAATATTCTTTATTGTTTCTATTAAGAAAAACAACGATATAGGTAATTAATATTCTAAAATAAGTTTGTAAACAAAATTTTATTTTTTTATTCTTTCTTAAAAAAATTTTTGAATCTTAATTTCTATCTGAACTAATCATTTTCCAATCTTAATAATTAAATTCAGCATAATGAGAATCCAAATGACCATGATATTTACTTAGGCTGTAATTTAATTGCTTTTGGGTATAATTTTTTTTAATCAAAACATTTAAATTTAAATACTTTTTTAATCTATTTTTTGAATATAAATGTAAAATTTTATTATAATGCATTAAATTAAATTAAATTTAATCACATCTTGAAAGAGAAATCACGATCAAAAAAATGTGATTAGGAGCCTAGTTCAGAACTGACATTTTATTCCAAATAGAAAGATAAATGGTTAAATTTGACTTACCTTTTTTGTGTGGTAAAATGTTTCTTTACTATCTTTATTATAATTATTTCAAATAACTGTTTCAAATAATAAAGATAATTTCTAAAAAAAAAATAAATAAGTAATTATTTATCGGATCAATTTTCATATATTCTTAAAGAGTTTTATAATATGCATTCTAAGAGCAAAGTTCCAGTATCTTGAAGTATCTTGGAGAAAAAGCGCAAATAAAAAACAAAACAAAATATATATATTTTATAAATTTTTTGTAATATCAATCGAAATCATAAAATATTATAATTTTGCATAATGATAAGCACCGATTGGAGAATACAAGTATTTCAAGCTGTTAAAAGCTCCCAGTGTCCCAGCTTTCCAAAGGCCTGTCTAAATACTTGGACTATAAATTTCATACTATCTGTTTTGGTATTTGCTAAAATAGCGAGTATATGTGTGTGTATATGTTTGTAGGCTATAGATTAAGACTTAAATATTAATTAAAAACAAATATTAATTGTCTATAAACCCAAAGATTCTAAATGGCACATTAAGGGGTTTAACATACAATAACGTCAACATATTTGGCCAATTCAACTAATCGAAAATTTACATTTTCTCCCTTGCTCACCGAGCGCTTTCTTTGTCTAAACAAATTTTAATAAAAAAAGCTAACAATGCTTAGACATAGGTTTCGAGTCACTAGGCTTTCTTTTAGTTAAGCCTGAAATACATAAACAAAGGCTTAATTTAAAGCAAAGATTGCTAGATTAATGTGAGAGGGTAAATATCTCTCTATATGATGCATTTTTGATATATATATATATATTTATATATTTGTCTTTCTTGCAAATATATTAATATTATTATTAAGAAATTGCATTTAGCTTCTTCCCAGCATCTAAAAATAAGATACATTTCATCAAAAAAATCTTTCTTATCCGAGTTTTTCTTATCCGAGCAGATAAAATAAAAATTTCCTCAAAGCTGTTATACTGAGATACTAAGAAATAGAGAAAATTTAATAGTCTGATATAAAATTTTTTGACGCCTTGAAGGTGTAAATTTTTAGCTCTAAATTAATATTGACAATATACTTAGAAAAAATTAAATATACCTAAACTAATTATAAGCAAAAATATTTAAAATTCCATATGAACTTATTAAAATTAGTCATTTGTCACTAAATTCTTATTTTAATAAAAAAAAATCTTCCGATATTTTAAAATTAAATAATTTCTATATATATATTTTTTACATGTTTACTAATGTTAATTTTAGATTATTTCTTTATGTCATGTGTGATTGTTTGTTGAATGACTTATTTTGTCTAAAACACATGAGCTTCTTTTGATAACTTATTTAACTTACTTACGAAAAATTAAGCTCAGACTTGAATGAAATTTCAATACAAAATTAAAATAACTTTAATTAATAATTTTCAAAATATGCACTTAAAATTAATATATTGATTTCAGAAAACGTCAAATTAAATGAATAAAAAAATAAGGACTATTGAATATCAAAATAATTCCCAAAGCTTGTTCGGTTTTTTATATTTGAGAAAAACTGACATCGAAATAGCTAAAATTAACCAAGATATTTTTTTAATTTTTTCCAAATTTGTTTTCAAAATTATATTTATTATATGATCATTTTGCAAGAGCTTTAAAATATTGATTTCTAAATATTTATTGAAAAACATCCTTTTGCGCTTTTTACGTAAATAAATTTTTAATTAAAAATATTAGCCTAAAAGTTTATATAGGTGTATAATGATATGTCAAGACACAAACTTTATTTTGACCAAAAAAATGAATTTAATTCGAAAATCTTAACGCTTTTTAAATAGCTTACCTTTCAAAAAATTAAAATTGGGCTAATAGCTTTGCTAATTAAAGTAAAAGACGAATCATCTTATTATATTAAAACATAATTCTAGTAAATATCATAATATTTTCTTTAAGTAGTTGAGAAAAAGCATTTGAAACAAACATCTTTAGATTCTCATTTAAATCTCAAAATAAAATATAAAAAAATTAGATAAATATGATATGATTTTTGATAAAGAATAGAGGATCTATCTAATTGTATTAGTCTATTTAAAATAAGCTTGGCGATAAAATGCACCGGCACGTTTCGCATAACCAAAATTTAATTCTAAATCTTGACAATTTTTATAAATACTAAATTTTAAACTTGTATATAAACAAATCAACAACAGAATAAAATATGATATCATGCAAGCATGTAGAAGTATATGGCGTCATTAGATTAATAAATTTTCGAAAAAAAATCGATTTTCATTTTCTTAGATAAAGTTGTCATAGCATTTGGTTAGTTTAACCATAGAAGTATACCTAAATTTGTTCAATTAAAATTAGTTTAATGATCACTTAATACTTTTTTAAAGTCAAACATTACCTTTACATTGCTAAAACCATAAGTTTTTTTGGTAATAAAATTTTATTCACTGTAATAAATTTTGTTTTCAAGACAGTTAATTAACTTCAAATTCGTTATATATTAAAGAGATAATACATTTATAAATTTCTGAGACTCTAACCACAATTAAATGGAAAAATCTCAGACATTTATTCATCTAATTTTTTTATAATTTATTTAGAAAAAAAGTTTGATAATTATCTCAATTAATCTTGAAATTATGGAAAATTATGAAATATTTTTAAATTTCATCTTTTTTTTAATTATTTTATCGATTATTTACAACGTCAAGATTAAACTTAACAACTAATTATTATTTTGGTAGATGTTTTTTGTATTATAAGATTTGTTTAGGACCATTCTATTTTAAAGTAAAGAAAAAGTGTTAAAATACTTTATATGATAATCATTTTCAGCGAGGCTTTTTTATTGTTTTTTAAATGTTATTTAAATAAACTTATATAAAAATTGAACGAGGAACAATTTTGTTAAATTTTGCGTTTAAAAACTAAAATTGATAGATTATTTTGCAAAAATATAATGACTTATTATATCTATAATCGTTAAATTATCTTTTTCAAAGTTTTTCTTGATTTAAAAAAAAAAACAAATCTCTTATCATTCAATGGCCCAAAAATAATTTACTTCATTTTTTATCAATTTTAAGATCAATAAAGATCATTTTATTATATTGTTTAAATATTTATATAAAATGTTTGTTTGATTTTAAAATCTAAGAAAACAATTCAAAGATATTAAAGATACATTTTAAAAAAGTGTTGAATTTCACAAATAAAAGTGTATTAAATTTATTTATATTTGTTTTCTGAATATATGAAATATATGAAGATAAATGATATCTAGATTCAAAATTTTTATAAAAAAATTGATAAAGAATACTAAACCTTTATCATAAAATATTTTATTATTTTAGCCATTTAAAAAAAAATATCGATAGCTTAGTATTATTATTTTTAAACAATTAAATTTATATGTTATAACATTTATGCATTTTTTAAGATAAGATTTTTAAGTTTAAAGACATATAAAAGAAAAAGTTAAACAATTCTTTCATACAAAAACAATATAATTTTTTCATCTTGCGCAGATTGCATAAAAAGTAAATATAATATATTAGAGATTAATTTTTTCTCTATTGAAAAATCACATTTAAGGCGTTGAAAATAATTATATCTTTGTCTAGCTATATTAAACCTTTTAATAAAATATTGGTTCAGTAAAAATTGTTTTTTAAAGTCGGATTTAAGTGATGAAAATAAGAGTAAATCACTTTCATTTTAATTTACACAAAAGGTATAAATAAATTTAATAAAAATTCTGTTGAGTGTTTATTTAATTAAATTGAACAATTTTTAACACTCAAAAAAATCAAAATAGAATCAAAAAGCTTATATTGTTTATTAATTTAATAAAAATGCAAGTATTATTACATTTACAGGATATTACTTTATTTTGATTATCGAATGAGTACTTGAATAATTTTTTAATATTCTAATTTTAATTACAGAAACTTATTATTAAACCCAAAAAATGTTTATTATCTATCTTATTAAATTAATTTTTTCTATTTGTTTTTATGTATATAAAATTTATTTCTAAAAATAAACAATTCATTATATTCTTTCCGAGCCTTTGAATTTCTTTTAAAAAAACAAAAAAGATTTAATAAATGCATAAAAATGCTAAAATCAATTCAAAGTTTATTATTTTCGAACGATTAAAAATTCGATTAAAATAGAAAAAAAAATCAGATAATTCCATGGTCTTGAAAGAGAACATTTAGAGAGATTCAAAAAAAATTAGACATTAATAAAAACAAAATTTGAATGAGAAAATATTTTCCAAGACAATAAGATAAGTGTTTTTAAATTAGCAAAAATTTAGGAATTAATTCTAAAAAATTTTTCGATTTTTAAAAAAATTTCATCTAGCTGAACCCATTATTAAATAATGATTTTAATCGTTCTGGCCCTCGACGTCCTGTACATCGTCATTTTTCTCATCACCTTTAAATAAAATTTTGAAAAAAAATCTCTATACTACTTTTCTAAAATTACCTTGAATGTCCGAAGTCCATAGAGTCAAATTATCTCTAAGTAATTGCATGATTAAAGTGGAGTCTTTGTACGACTCTTCATTCAATGTGTCCAATTCGGCAATAGCGTCATCAAAAGCCGCTTTGGCCAGTCTACATGCTCTATCGGGTGAGTTCAATATCTCGTAGTAAAATACCGAGAAGTTAAGAGCAAGACCCAGTCGGATCGGATGAGTCGGAACGAGTTCGCTAGTGGAAATATCGCTAGCTGCCTTGTACGCAATAAGACTATTTTCAGCCGCTTCTTTGCGGTCGTTTCCAGTGGCAAACTCAGCCAAATACCGGTAGTAATCACCTTTCATCTTGTAATAAAACACCTTGGACTCGCCCGTGCTGGCATGAGGAATTAAATGTTTGTCCAAGAGGCCGAGGATATCAGCGCAGATGTCCTTAAGTTCCTTCTCAATCTTTGAAAAGAGATAAACATTTTTTTAGTAATTTTTTTAAATTAAATATTTCTACTTGTAATCTATAATTCCTGATAAGTGATTCCTTTATGTCATCCTCCTTTTGTTCTACGGAGCTGACTATGCGCCACGAGGCCCTGCGTACCCCAATCACATTTTTGTAGGCTACGCTGAGCAAGTTTCTTTCCTCTACGGTCAATTCAGTGTCGTAAGTGGCGACCATTTTCATCGAGTCGAGCATTTCATCGTATCTTTCAGCCTGTTCGGCCAATTTAGCCATAAAAACTCGGTCTTCTCTATCGGCCATTTTTGCTAGTTTATTTTTAAATAATTAAATAAAAAATCTAAATTTAAATAGTTCTTTTTGAATATAGCTGAACATTCGAGAGCTTTTCTAAGGCAATGATCGAAAAATAGTTTTGATTTTAACTTAAAATTAATTATTATAATACTTCCACAGCAACTAGAAATAAACTAAACACTAAAATAACCGCTTCTAAGCATAATTAGTGGAAAAAAAAATTAAAAAAAAAACTTTATTGAGTTTGCTTCAGAAAAAAATTATTTTCTATTAAATTTAAGCTTGGCTTGGTTTAGCTATAAATGCTATAAATGACTTTTAAGTCATGGTGATGTGTACGAACATGAAATTTATAAAGAAAAAAAAATAGTTAAAATCTCTTTAGCAAATATAACAAAGTAAACCATTTTAATAAATTAACATTGTTAGGTTTTTTTATAGTACCAATGTTCAATGTTCTTGTTTTGCTTATTTAGAATATGTTACAAATAAAATATTTGCCAAAATTGTTCGAATATTTGAATTAGTTTTAAATTAAGATCCGCAAAAAATCGATTATTACTCTAGATAAGCTTTTTTGGTCGTATAGGTTGACTTATTGTAAATTGTGATTAGGGATTTTGTAGCGGATATTTCATACTAATCTCAAATATACATATTATTTGTCATGATTTATTGGTCATTAGAAATAATTAATAATTTTCTTTTATTAGAAAAAAAACCTATTAATTTTTTGGAATTAAATCCTGACAAATTCATGCCTGCAAAATGTCCTAGATTGATAACCGAACTCTTTAGGCTAGAGCTCTTCCGCCTTATTATATTTTCCCAAACAATCTTAATCCAATATTAACTTTTTTTTCAACTAAGAAAAAAAAATAATCTAATAAACACTTGAGATGAATATTTTTTTTATTTAATGTAAAGGGAAAGCTAAACTCGAAATTAATTTTATCTAGGATTTAAAAAAAAATATTCCTTTATTGATCTAATAAGAGAAATACATATCTAAGCATGTTTTATTTATTAATTATGATACAGTGAGATTAACAACAAAAATTTAATTATTTTTGATTAAAATTTCTAAATTAAAGGATAATTTTGGTTAATTTAATCCCTGTCTTATTGTTGAAAATATACTAAATTTGTTTAGTTTATAAAATAATCTTGAAAATTTCCCAGTTCCAAAATTTAGGGCTTCAAGTGAATAAAACATACTCTAATTGTATTTATCTACTCTTTTACTAATAAGTAAAATAATTTGCCGATAAATAATCATATCTTAAATTTGAGTTGCCTGCTGCAAAATGCTTCCTTAAACCATTCAAAAAATTCCGCTTTATAATTAAAATTTTCACAAAGAAAAATAACAAGAAAATTATTGTTTTTTTTTTATTGATTTGATTAAATTGATAAACTAGCTAAAAAATTGTTTTAAATTATAATTTAGAAAATATTTATAAATACCAAATTTTCAGAATTATATTTTATATCAAAAAATAGAAACTTACTGAAAAGCTAAAATATTTTCTAAAGTGAAAAAAATCATATTCCGAATGCAATTATGATCGCCTGCAAATTGGCTCTTTACTTAAGGGCTATTAAAACTCACAATAATAGGATAAAGTGGTTATTTGATTTGTTTAATTGTCTGAAAAATTAAATATTCTCAAACACAGATTTGTTGCGTTTCCAAGTATATTCTTATTCGAATACCAAGTTTAGCCTATCGTTGAAAATTCAACAAAACTCGTTGCTACTCATTATAATAAACAAAAGAAATCATATGATAATCTTGGGTGGAAAATTCTCCTATTCTATTTTTAATATAAACTAATAAATTAAATCTTAAAAGGAAACAATAAAATGAATAATTACATGGAAATTAAATTTATAAATTTGAATAAAGATTTATAGTAAATCAATTTTTTGCTCTTATGATTCAAGTCTATTATGGTTTAAAATAATTACAAATTTACATTTAATTAACAAAATTTATTGATTTTTGGAAATAGACAGAATGGCAAACCAGCAGACATTTCGTGTCATTTATGTTATCTTGAAATTGCATACAGGGATTCATTGAAATTTTAGTCTACAAAATTAAGCAAAAATAGTTTGTTTCCTTAATCTCATCAGTATAGAATAGCTATGCCCAATTAAGTATAATATACAAATAAAACAAGCCGTGTAAACTTGATATAAAAAAGCTAAATATGATCGAAAACATCCGAGAACATTGATTTAAATAATTAATTTAAAGCTCAAATTACTAGAGCTGGTTTTTTTTATTTACCACTTGGTTTAATTAAGCATAGTTTAATATAAGGCTTCCAAGTATCATTTATTCAGAATTTCAAACGAAATAGTAAATTAAATTTCTTACTATGGCTTGTAAAATTCTCTTATTTTAATTAAAAATATCATTTGCTTTTATATTTGACGAAAATTTCTCATCGGAAACTACTTGGAATCAAAGTTTCGTGTTGTAATAAAGGAAAAAAATTATGCTTAATAAAAAGCTTGTCAAAAAAGTCATGTAATTTTATTTAATGTAAAGGAATTAGCTAATAATCAAAATCTAGTTCGAAGGTTATCTCTTGAGATCATTTTTAATAGTAATTGTTTAATTTCTTAATGAGAAAAAATTTATCTAGTAAAAATTATTCCGCTTAAACAGAAAATAATTAACAGGTTCTTGAAAAAAAAAATTTATTTTATATTTTTACATATAAATAAAAACCTGTATTAAAACTTAGAAATAGATACAATTTAAAAATTAGTTGAATTAAACCTCTCGAGTCTTAAAAAAATAAATTTATTGGAATATTTAAACATTTAAAAATTAGCATAAGTGCTAATACAAATCAAAAGTGTGTTTATTTTTTGATTTCATTAAAAAGTAATGGTTCAAATAATAAAAATATATCATATTCAAAACTTTTCATAACCTGATACTAAGTGAATTTTAATGCAAAAAAATAGATTAAATAACCATAGAATTAAAATATTTTAATATAATTAATAAAACAAATTCTTTACGATACAAATAAATTTATGTACGAAATTTTATTTAAATAGCTCTATTTCAGGCGAAAGTTTAAGATCTAATCATGATTGAAAAAAAATTAACTTAGTAGATATTTTAATTAAAGAACAATAAATCAACCAAGTATATTCTGATGATGGCTTATTATGCCACTGAAAATAACTTGCTTCTCTACTTTAAAAATTTATTCAGACTCATTATTTTAATTTAAAAAAGCATTAGGAATACACAATAGCCAAATAGCTTTCAGCTCATATCAATTATGGGCAAATTAAATGCTTAAATTTGAAAATTAATTAGAAACTATTTTTCTGTAAATGCAATCGAATCAAAAAAAATGATTAGAAAAATAAAATATCTTTTATTGACAACACGGAAGATAAAAAAAACCATTTCAGCATGATTTATCAAAATTTTATTTTTGACTTTGATCTAAATGCTTAAATACTCTATAAAATAATTTAATAAGTATTTTTAATTGTGGATAATATCCAAAATTAAGCTCAAATATTACGCAAAAAAACAAAATTGATGCTCAAAATTAGACATTTTATAGGCTTTACAAGCCTACATTAATAATACTTAATCAATTAAACACCACTAGTTTAATGAAAATTTATATAGCTTACTGTAAGTGCGACTCAAGTTGGCAAATCTTGACAAATTCGAATAAATATAATAAAATATTCATTTTGCAGAAAATTTAATTAATTTTATAGAATTGTATCGAGGAACAAATTTAATTAAAAAATGACTAATATTTGAAAAGATAATTTAAAACTTATTATACATTAGCTGAATTAAATTTTTTGGTAAAAAGCACGTTAAATAGATTTAAGAAAGAAATAAAAATTGAATATATACATCAATGCACTTAAATTTTTATCTTGCATAGTGATTTTAGATAAATCCTGTTTTAGGTAAATGGTTTATTTAGGAGTTTTATAATTAATTTAAAACTGGCTTAGAATTATCTTTAGCGTGTCAGGAAATAAGCACGGATTCTTTATCAAAAAAAATTGTGTGTCAAATAGACATTTAAATGTAAAATCTTTTTAAAAGCTTCGGTATGTTAAAATCAACTCAGTAAAGGAAAATTAAAGATAGCTAAAAAAATCAAACACTTGTCAACTCTTAAAACTAGCATTTATTTTCATAATTAATTTTACTTTTAAATTAAAAAGCTTTAAATCCAGTTTTGATTTTCCCTTCTTCCATTATCATTCTTCTTAGACTCAATTAAATTTAATTATCTTCTTTCTCAAATTTTAAAACCCATTTTGATCGACTCAAATATACACATCTTCCTCAAATGACATGTTTCAAATAAAAAAAAAAAAAAAGTTAATTTATCTATCATAAACAGATAACCAGTTTTATCTAGAAATCTTTAGATTATGTATTCTGGTTTAATTAAATTTTATTCGAAAAAAATCTATTTCTAACCCTAACATATTGTTATCTCTATTTGCTTTGTTTACTAATGCATTTAATAATTGCACAAGTCCTGCTGATAAAATCTAGCTAAAAATTATTTTAAATATTTTATTCATTTTGCTTGATTTAAATACTAAATTAGTGAAAAATATTGAACTTTTTTATTTAAAACGCTGATGCTAAGTTAATCATTATGATTGGAATATAAATTTCCTTGTTATTGACCTGATTTAAAATTTAAAATTAACTGACCTTTTAGTGAAAATAAAATCTTTAGGTTTACTTATCTAAACTAGATCGTAACTATGGTTTCATGTGTACCCAAGACAATCTAATTGATTTTGATAAATAATACATTTAATCGATCAATAGTTTGAATTTTTCTACTTAATAAAAATAACAACTTATTTTTGATTATAAAAAATTAAACGAATCAAGATTTTATATTTTAATATCTATCATTTATATTGAATGAAAAAGCAATTAATAATTTTTATTTGAGTTATTTTTTCAGTTCCGTTTACAAGACATATTTAATATTATATTTCCATTTTTAACCTAAGAAAACAAAATTACCATAAATCAATAAAATTAAATCCCAAAATTACGCAGAGCTTTTCGATGTTGGATTTTCATCCAACTTCAAATTGGCATAAAGTGGCGCTGTTTGATTCGGGTAGATCAATCTTCCGTAAAAGTCCGGTTTGCATTTATTCTTGTCTACCAAAGCTCTTGTCCAAAATTCATACAAATTTGTATCTGTCGAATTTATATCTTTTGAAAATTTTTTCCTTTTGCTTAGCTTTTCGTTTTCGCTTGAAAAAATTGAATAAAAATTAAAAATAATTTATTAATAATTTTTTACAATTCCAGAACTTCCCGGGGTATAAAATTCGATAATTGAATTTTATCTGCTTGTCTAGACATTTTTCTTGGATCAAGACTTCTGCCTAATGAGCTCTCACTTTTTGTTATGTTCAATCGCATTGTTTTGATGTGGTTAAAAAAAAATTTATGTTTGTCCGAAAAATCCTGATAAGGACTCAAGTGATTTTCAAGTTCGTTCCATATCAACTTGAACAAATCTTTTCGCTTGTAGATAGACATGTCTTCAACAGGCGTGACCAGATGAGCCGCAGTAATTGGTTCAGCCTTGGACTCGGCATTTTGGATGAATTCAAGAGATTTGATACATTCATTGTACTGGGCGTCAGTAAATGGCTCTTCGGACATAAATCTCTGTAAAAATGGTTTTAACTTAAAAAAATGTCCTTTTATACAAACACTGGTAGTTTAATGGATGTTATTTACTGGTAGAAGATTTGTGATAATTTTTTCAGAATATCTTATGGGCCAGTTTTGAGTAAATTTTTCGAATTTTTCAGAAACTAAAATTGATTAATTTATTTTATTTTAATTTAAAAAAAAATGAAGTTTATGATTAATTTATTAAGCTTTTCCACATATGCCTAGAAATTATTATTATAAAATTTTTCTTTTAGCTTAAAATTAAATTCAGAGGCATATTTTTCATTTAAGAAAACCAAAATTCTTTTGTTCGTGGTAGAGTAAAAAGATAATTATTTGTCTTTGGATTGCTCCATTCATATTTTTAAAAAACATCTATAATATTTTTTAAAACTTCTGAAAATTTAAAAAATTTAGCAAAGCATTCTATATTTGCCATTAATTAATCTTATTCAAAAAAAATTCCTAATTAATACTAATTTTTGATCATATTTTATTATTTAAATTTGATCATAAACTTCTAATAAAAAATTACTTTTTTGGGTTTTGAATGCTTCCTTATCAAAATAAGAAGTAATACGTGGTAGAGTATTCGATTTCATAAATTCAATGAATTCCTATGATAAAATAATAATTAACCAGAAAGAATGCTATTTTTAATAACTTAATTTGATAATTTAAATTACATTAGTTCTATAATCTTTCAATTTTTCGGTGTCTGGATCAATGCTTGGTCGATCATCGAAAAATGATTTAAGTGAATAATTTAAACTGTGGATAAAAATCTCATTTCCATGTGTGCACAAGACATGAGAAGAAATTCTTGATGATGTTGTTGTACGTGGAATTTCCAAGACTACACATCGTCCTGTTCATATTTTTAAAATTATACAACTTAAATATTTGATTAATTTTTTTATCAAAAACTAACCGGAAAGTAAAAAAGAGGTGAGACAAGATGATGGCCGGCTATTTACATCAATCGGTGTTATTCTTGAAGAATTAGTTGTTAAATTAAATTCTAAATAATTTAAATAAACATTTTTTAATTGAAAAAGAAACCGAATAATTTTTTTCAACCTGTTATATTTGTTTTTGGATTGCTCCATTTAAGGCAGACTGTATTTACTCCATCTTTGCTAACCAAGCAATTTTTCAGAAGACCAGAAATTTTTAGTTGGTCATGAAGCGACTTATGGTGCAGAATATCTACATCGTAATTAGCTGAACTATTGGCATTTAATTCTTCCTTAATTAATTAAAAATGAGACATTTACTATATTAACTTTAATGTTTTACCTTCATTGGAATGTTTGTTACTGATGTAACAGCCAAATCGTAGAATTTTTGTGCTAATTGAATTAATTTTAATGACAGATTCGAGCCCGATTTACTACTTAATAGATGAGTTCGTAATTCATCTGAGTTCTATTTTTGAATATAAAATCAAAATAATAAATTAAAAACGTTTAAATTTTAATTACTTGAATGATTTTTTCCTTAGACAATGTAATGTTTTGGTCAATTGGTACCATATCGATTATGACTAATTCAATTTTGTTTATTTTCTGAATGCCAATACTTAAAATTAAAAAAATTATCTTTTAAAATATAATAATATGTCTAAATATTAAAGTTTCATTCACTCATTTTTAGCAGCTTGGTCTATTATTTTATTTAGTTCTTCGATTGCCTTGGACAAAAATTCCTGAATAGGTTCCAATTTACGTAAATGAGATGCTGTAAAAAATATTATGCGCCCTCTGTTTTTAACAGAAACCTTATTTCTGATCATATTTTGTTGCATCTGGGTTGATTGGGCAATGGCATTGAGGCATGCATTTAAAGCTCGACATAAAATTAGCTCTTCAGATTGAGATAATTGGGCTGGCGATGGATATGGAGGCTGTACTGTCCCCATAAGATTCATTAACTGTCAATCATCAGTTATAAATATTTTCTAATCAAATTTAAAAAAATATATATACTGTTTCAAGGCCTTGTTCAGACTCATTCCAAGTGTTTAATGTGTTCTCATGTTTTGTAGTCATGAGACGAATTAGCTTATTGTCTGGAAACAGATCGTATACTATTCTGGCATATTCAAGAGCGGCTTCAACTGTGCATGTCCAAAGGGATTTGTTTAGCGGATTTATTTTCGGAATTTGAGCTTGATTGGAAGTTTTCGATTTACTTGGAATATCGAATTCGAAAGTTTGACCACAATTGGAAGCAAAGTAGCTTGAATGATCAAAAAGAAAAACTGTTTTGTGGTTAATTGGTGTATTAACCATTATCTAAAATTTTTTTAATGTTTAGTTTATAAAGAAATAAAAATGGAATAATTTTTTTTGTTTTTTATTCATGTATTATTATTTATTCGTTCTCACATAAAATTATTTTTTAATCAAGTTTTCAAATTTTTCTCATTAATTAGTTTTTTTAGGATTTAAGTTAAGGAAAATGTCAAGGGGAGATTGTTTATAATTAAATATAAGATAAAAAATAAAAAAATCTATGAAACATCTTGTTTAGATATAAGTTTAAAAAATTAAAATAAAGATTTATGATAGATAAAATAAATTTTAACAAAATTTTCTATAGTTAACGATTTTAATTATTCAATGAAAATTAAATAAATATCTAAAGTTAAAAAAATTTAAAAGTTATTATTTCGTTAATTAATTAGATTAATTTAAAAAAATCTAATTAGAATATGTTTTCTAGTAAAGAAAATTATTTTAAAATTAAATAATAAGTTGATTTTAGATTTTTAAAAACACAGGAAATCTTTTTAAACGAAAAGTGTTAGCAGTCAAATATGTTAGTTTATATTAGTTTAAACAGTTAAATCAAAATATATTAAATGATATAAATAATTATGAAAGAGTAGATCTTGAAAATTCTGTGCACAAACTTGCACATACGATTATTTATGTCATTTTTATTCCTTATATTTTTAAAATATTATTGTATCTATTATAAATCACATAAATTTATTAGTGAACAGAATCAATTAAATTTTTTTAAGATATAAACTGATTAACAATTTGTTATTATGTCTTTAACCAGTTCGAGGAAGCCCACTGGCGAACCCTTGACTGCCCGTCAATTGTGTGAACTAGATGATTTGGCAACCATGATGGTAATTGACTCGTATCTGGGCTTCCAGACACATAAGATGAATGTTAATTTTCGCTCGGTCAGAAAGTATGCAGCGAAATGGAGACGTATAATAGAGAAATTTCAGCTTACCAAAGACTACGAACAATGTTTTATCGATTTGACTGCTAATGAATGGTATGAATGTTGGGAGAAAAAACATCATATAAATTTGTTTAAGTCTCATGTATTCAAATTTTTGCATTTTTTCAATCCAGACAGTGGTATAACTATAAAAGAATGCTTTAGATACTCAAGTGAGAAAAAAGGAGGTATGATAGTGGCCACCAAAAAATGGTATAAAAGCGAAAAAATCGAAAAATTAATAGGCTGTATAGCTGAATTGACCAAAACAGAAGAGAATGAATTATTAAGGCCTGGTGTCAATGACTTCAGTGTTATGTATTCCTGTAGAAAAAAATGCTCACAACTCTGGCTTGGTCCTGGTGCTTACATAAATCATGATTGCAGACCTAATTGCAAAGTATTTTTTGACAAAATTTTTTTTTTAATTTTACCAAATAAATTTTAAATGAAGTTTGTTCCTACTGGTGCTTCATCGGCTTGTTTACAAGTTTTACGCGACATTGAAATCGATGAAGAAATTACATGTTTTTATGGAACAAATTTTTTTGGAGAAAAGAATGCCAACTGCGAATGTTATACATGCGAAAGGTTTATATTATTTTTTTTCATTATTTCAGACAAATCAATTTTTTAAAAATAATAAAGGAATCAAATGGGAGCTTTTTCAGAGAATGCTTTCAAAGAGGCCTCAAAAAGTTCCATAATTACCAGAAATAGATCCAAGAGATTTTCAGGCTGTTTACTGGGTCAAAATTTAAAAGGATCTAATTCGAATAATTATAGATTCAGGGAAACAGATACTCGATTGAAAAAAATAAAAAATGAGCTAAAACTGAATCAAAATAGTAATAAAACAAAGCAATCAGGATCTAAATCGGACCTTAGTGACCGACAGAATAAGAAAAGATCCAAGTCTATATCACTTAAGAGAAAAAATACAGACGATATGGACATGCCAAAAATCCAAATTAACAAAATAAATACAACAATTAGCTCTAAAATGAACAACAAAAATAATTTAGATGTTTTTGAATTTAAAGAGGAAGATGAAGACATGTTTTTAATTTCACATAAAAAGCAAAAAAGAATACCAAACATTTGTCCAAAAAAGCATGAAGAGCAAATAATTAAAAAAAAAAAGCAAAGATTTGGTCGAAACAGATCAATTTCAGGTAGCTTTATGGTTGGAACAAATAGTCAAGGTGAAACAGGCACTGATCTTGACGAAAGCTCTCATTCATGTGAAAGTATGAACTTTTTGATAGAAGAATGCAATGCCGAGAATAACCTAAAACCTACTTTGGAGAACAAAATCAGTAAAAATGGTATTAATGGTTCACTATTATGCGTTTAGATCATTTAAATGCTTATGATTTTTTACTAATTTATTAGTACACAAATTATATTGTTTCATCTCGGTATTCTATCAAATTGTAAATTTTATAATGATATAAAATCGGATTTTAATTAACGGTGAATGCTGATTTTTGTTAAATTTTAAATTGCTTCCTCTGTATTAGTAAATGTGAGGATATTTTATATAATTTTAAAAAATTTTTTTTAAAAAATAATGTTCTTGGAAACTATTTTGATTAAATATTTTGTTTTAAATGTTGACTTAATAAAAGAATTAAAACTTATTTTATTTATTTTAATTTTGATAGTTTATAAGTGTTAAATAAAACTATTAGTATCCTTATTTTTTTTAAACTGATTCTAAAATTTATTAACAATCTTTTTAAAAGACTAAAAAAAATTTTCTTAAATATGCATAATAAAATATATTTTACTAATTTTGCCGAACATTTTATCATTTAAATTTTTATCTGATTCATTTTTATAGTGAAAACTTTTTTTCTCAACCCATCATCTGTTTAATTTCGTGTGTTGAAATGCTTTATGTTTTTAACCAATTTATTCAAGTGAAAAGTCATTATTATTTTCAAATATTAATCAAAGTTGACGTTTTGATATAATAGAAATTTAAATTGATAAGATTAGTCAATAATTTCAATGATAAAAAAACTAGTTAAAATTACATTTATAATTTAGTTGGGAATTTTTAGGCAAAATTATTTAGTAAAGAAATATCAGCAAGTAATAAACAAATATAGATGCGAAGTTTTCTTTTAAACGGAAGCTTAGACTACTTAGCATAATCATAAAATTAAAATTTGAAAAAGACTTTCTATCATTTTTCTTTTTTAAAAAGCCTTCTCTTTAAAAAAAATCTCCTCTATTTTTTACTATCCAAAAAAAATACAAATCTAGATCTATAATTAAAAATCTAGTTTAAAATTTAAAAATAATTTTTTTTTAGGAACATGCTTGGAAATTTGTATATAAGAGACAACAATTACAAACACTAGTCATTTGCGTATTTAAATCAATTACGATTTTATATTTTGGATAATAAAAATTTAATTATGCATCTAACATTCTAAAAAATTTGTTCACCATTCATTTTCATAATTCCAAATAATCTAGTATTTGCGTATTTATACTTCTTATCTAATTTTATAGCAAAAAATTTGTTAGACTAATTTAGGCATTTACATTAATTAAATTTTTTTAAAATTTATTTTTTATTTAGATTTGGTAAAAAATGGTATCACGTATTAATGTTGTAAGTCTTGAACGAGCATTACTGAGCCACTGTGTTAAAAAAATTTTATTTTTAGATAAAGCATGTGGGTCCCAAATTGGTCCCATTTTTTGAGTCAGTCTTCATATTCTTCGTACTTTATCCATTCAAATCAGAGTCAAGTTTATTTTTCCTAATAATAAAATGCATGCCAATGATAGCTTTGTTGATATTTGTGCTTAGCAATGGTTTTAATCTTAAATTCGAATATTCATATTCCAGGCGCATATTTACGGGACTTTTTTTTTCCATGATTGGTGACGCTTGCTTGGTCTATCCAGAAGAGTAATTTTTAGTTTTAAAATAAATAAATTCATAATCAAATGTAAAAAACTTTTATTTAAGATTTTTTATTTTTGGCATAATTGCATTTGGAATAGCTCATATTATTTATTTGACTGCGTTTGGCATTAAGCCGCTTAACTATAAATTTGCATTAGCACTAACTGTTCTATCATTGCCAGTAACAGCCTTTTATATTCCATTTTTGCAAAACTATATCCTAAAGGTAATAGTGCCCATTTACATGGCACTTTTGTTATCTATGCTATGGAGAGCTGTTTCCAGACTTCAAATTTTCAACAAAGAAGTCGAATGGACATGGACCAAGTTATGCTGCACCATTGGTAAATAAATTATAATTGTTTAAATACTAAATTTTTTATTAATTTCTATGACTTTTTTTAAATTCTAGGCGCATTATTCTTCGTGATTTCTGATTCAGTTCTAAGCTTTGACTTTTTCATCTGTCCGGTTCCATACAGTCATCCAATAATAATGTTCACATATTATGCTGCTCAACTGGGCATAGCACTTAGCGTAGTAGATTCAGATGTTGACTACGAGGTTAATGATTTGGTAATTCAGCACAATGACTTAATTAATGGCATCAGACGCATTTATAACTACTTGAAGTCTATTTATTTCGAGGACAACTTAGAAGTTATAAATCTAAATGAGTCAATTGCTGTGAATAAGAAAGCTTATGGCAACAAAAAAAGAGAATAAAAGTCTCGAGTACTTTGTTTTTTCCCAGCTAGTCTATTTAACTTATGTCACCTTAATAACTTAATTCTACATTTGTTATTATTATTATTTAAACTTTTGTATAAATATCTAAAGTTGTACATAAACACTTGTAATTAGTAAACTTATATTTATATTATTTATATAAGCTAATTTTCACTACCTATTATTTTTATAATAAACTTTTCAGAAAATTGACTCAGGTCAAGATTGATTTGATTTTAAATTTTGAAAATTTTAAACTTTCATTTAAAATAAATTGATGAAATTATCTTTTACCTCGAGATTCATTAAAATCAAATATTTCGATTGTCTAAATTTAAATATCACCTAAAGATAAGAAAAAATGAGAGCTAAATTAAGAGAATCGAAAAATGTTTGCGAGTTATTTTTTAATTTTATTTTTGTTTAACTGGGTTAATTGATCTATGAGTTCAGTTAATCATGATTTTAACTTAAGGCTCCGAATTTCGAAATTATTGATTAATTAAAAAAATCAATTAAAAATATTTTAAATTTCTTGAACTATAAATTTTCTTTTAGTAACCAATAATAAATTTAAGAATAAAAGTGACCCCGGGAAATCAAAGCCAAAATGAACCTTTTTCTTAATGAAAGCTGCTGGGGTCTAACTCAATGGTTCTATTTTATTTTATTTTTTCTTAAATTATGACTTTTTAATTAAATTTTTTCTAATTAACACTTGATTATCTTATAAATAAGTTTTTTTAGTGGATTTAGAAAAATTAAACCATGAAGTACCAAAAGTATAATTATGTATATTTTTTCTTTAAAAATTCATTAAAAATAATTCAATTGTCTATTTAAGAAATTTTTTACTCATGATTAAGATTCTTTGGCAAAAAAGTTCTAAAAACTTTTGACAATTGCTAATTTACATTTGTATTAAGGACCAATTTTAGCATTTTTCAGAATATTCCGATGACAGAATTAAATTCAAACAAATTAATCAGACATATAATCACATATCTACACATGACCTTAATGGATCACAAAGCCTGAAAGCTAGAAAAACCGCAATTGACTTGCAATATTTGAATATGGAAATAAGAGAAGAACTATGTCAAAGTTAGAAAAATCAGAATATTCTCGGTCGAGTTAGTAATGGATTAATTCGATTAATCTAGTTTTCCAAGAGTACTTCAAATTAAATTTATCTACACATATCAGTTTTCTATTTACTCTAAAATTAAATTAAAAATATATTTAAACAAATATGATTTGTTTTAAATTCGTCCATAGAATAAATATTAATTTCGATAAGGTGAAATGCCAAATTGATGATTTTTCTATCAAGCCATCAATAGGAAAATATCAACCTCATAGGTAAAACTTTTTTGTCCAGGCTGCTATTTAATCAAGTCAAATATCACATAATTCAAATATTTTGTTTTGTAATGCGGATATAAATTATTTAATAATATTACATATAAAACAAGTGTTAATCCCTAGGTTATTCGTTTTGACTTATCAAATATTCAATTTAATAAATTGGGTAATATTTTGAGCATATAGAAAGGGTTGGACTCAAATTTAAAGAGAATTGGACACGATTTTATTTAAAAGCAAATATTTAATTTTAATGGAATATTGGATATCTTGTATATTCAAGTGCTTGACAAATAAATATTTTTATTTATTTCCTCTTTTTGGCCATAATTTGATTTAGTTTGTAATTAGAAGAATTATTGTTTGGTATGACGATAAGGATCAATATTAATCGATTATTTGTTCATCAGTTTTTTTCTCCTTCTTGGAACTTAATCGTTTGTATGGACTACATATTTTTATTTTTAAATTAAACACAATTAATTTTGATTGTAAATATCAATAACAAAAATAAATATCCGCTTTTATGTCAAAAATTGTATCTTTAATTTTTTTTAAATTTGATTAATTTCAATAATCACAAGACTTTGAATAACTCACTTTGCGTTTTACAAAGGAAAATAGCGATTTAATTAGTTTTAAAGAGAATTTGGCTATTTGACCAAATGCTCAAAATTCATTCTAGTAAAAATGTTAGGTTTGAGCCTGGATTACTTTATTTCCTTTAGGAATATATCTATTTTTTTACAAATATACTTTTAATCATCTGATTATTAAAGATTATTAAAGCGATTGATTTAAAAGTTGATTTAAATTTAAGTCCAGAAAAGCTAGACGGGTATTTATAAATTTGACTAAGAAAATAAATAATATAACAATTGGACCTAAAAATCATTTTACGTAATTTATTTAAAGCGATCTAACCGCTCGGAGTCTTTGTTTAATATGTCCCCTTAGGTTTTTTGTTGATCATTCTGGAAGGTACCCATTGGGTTTTTTCCATTCTAAAGCTAATTTAATCAATAAATTTAAATTTCAATATTGTTTATTTTAGTAAAGAAAAATATTTAATTTTTCTTGAATATAAATAATGTTATATTTTAAAATTATTGCCTAATCCTGATAGGTATTTAAATTTGAGCTCAATCATAGAATTTAATTTTATTTAGAAAAATCTTAACCTGAATAAAAATCAAGTTTTTCGAAATTAATTTCATGAAAGTTTGGTCTTTAAATGGTCAAAATAAAAAACAAGCTTTAAAGATAGGTTAGTACTAAGATGGTTGTTGTAACTTGTTTTCTGCCAATTTCATATCATTAAGAATATTTTCTAGCTGAATTTTATTTATCGCGAACACTTGCCAAATTATTCATGTTTTGTATAAAATTTAATTCAAAGAAGCATTTAAAACTTTTGAGTAACAATAGTTCCATGCCGACCCAATTAAAACTTAAATTAGAGAAAATAAACAAATTGTGCTAGTATATTTATTTTTTATCATCATATTGTATTGAAACTTTATCAAAAAGTGTAATTTACTTGAAGCAATTAGATTGAAAAGCTTACTGGTGGCTTTTTAAAAAAAAAAACTATTCAAGCTAAATTTAAGCGCATTTCTAGACTTATTAAATTAATGTTTTCACAAAGACTCAAATTTAGTGAATCCTAAAAAATGGAAAAAAATTAAGCTTCTTATTAAAGAGAATTAAATTTTTAATATATTCAATTTAAAGTCATTTTCGAAACTAAACATTTTCATTTATTTAGTTTTTTAATTGTAAACTTCACTCAATTCAATTTAGTTTTATTTATTGATAGAAATTTGTAACTGTATTTAAAATTTTATTTTCTTGATTGGGTTTATTTAATCTTTTTTTTTTATTTATTAAAGAATCATTTTTTTAAATTACTATTCTAAGAAAATTAGATTTTGGCCTTTAAAAAGAAAATTTTTTAATAAAGTTTATAAGGTAATTGATAATTTAATATATCTTGGAATTCACAAGGTTGATATTAAATTTTCACGGAGTGATTCCACTAATCCGGCAAATAAAATTAAGTTCAAGCAAATAAAAATTTCTATTGTTTCGTTCATCAAAATTAAATATTTGACCAATAATTGGTTTCCTTAATTCTCACGCAGACATTTAACAAAAAGCTGTTAGGGGAGATACATGATCTCTTGTATCTTAGGCATCATGTTATTCGTGCCCATTTCATGATTAACTCAAAAAAATCTAATAAAATATATATTTTTCTATCATTTAAATTTATTTATGTTGACTCGTCAACATTTTTAATAAATCTAATGAGCATTCAATGTCGGAGCTTTTAAAGTTTGTTCAGTCTTTTAATTTTAGACTTAGTTCTCCTCATGCAAAAAGTTTGTTTTTATTCGATTTAATTAATCGATATTTTGAGACAATAAGAAAACAACTTTTTGACTTTAGAGTAGTTCATTAATATCATATGCCTAAGAGACTCGCGGTAAAGATGTGCAAATAAGAATTTTAATCAGCTAGCCACAAAATTAAAATTTATTTTCCGCTTAAGCGACCTGCAAAGACTCTTTTTTAAATATCCTCGGGCCATCATGCTTAAGATATTCAAACTTGTTGAGCATTTTTAAAAGACTATTTTCAAGTTATTCATAAAAGAAAAACTAAAAATTGTTTTTTTTATTCGGTTGTTTTTAAGATTTATGAAAAATTTTAAATGAAATCGATCTTTTAATGAAGTGATTTAAATAAATAATTAAATTTAACACTTCCGACTAAATATTAATTTAAACAAACTTTGTAACCATTTATGAGGAAATCTATTATTTAAGTTTGTGGGAAATTATTATATTTTAGAAGAGATTACTATATTATCTAATATATTTGAAAAGAATACATCATTTTAAAGATATAAAAACTTTTAGATTTTAATTATGATATCGCAAAAATGATTATAGATAAGATTAAATTGACATTTGTAATTTTTTTTTGGCTGACAAAGAATACAATTAGTGCTCAAAATCAGGCTCCGAGATTCGATCCACCTCTTCAATCGAATTATTTTTTTGCAGAATACAATGCAACCAAGCCTGGTGATTTACTTTTTTGGCTTAATGCTACAGATGTAGATGATTCAGATTTGGAAATAGGAATCGATGGCAGCTACAATAAAAAGCTTTTGTCAATTAAAAAAATTAATGGCAAAAGTGCCATTGTCATGGCTAAAGAAAAATTTGACCGAGAGGTAAGAAAGAAGGATTTTAAGTTAAAATTTAGTTATTTAAAAAATTTAAATTAATTTTATCAAAAAAAAAAGGTCAAAGAAAAATATGAAAACATTGTTTTCTATGTGAAAGATAAACCTGGAAATAAAGTTTATCAATCGGTTCGATTCATCATTTTGGACATTGATGATAATGCGCCTATCTTTAAGAATAGTCCTTATAAAATAGATGTATTTGAAAATCACTCAGTTGGCACAGCTGTTTTCACTGGCATCGAAGCTTTAGACATTGATGGTCCAATCTACAATAAATTCTATTTTACCATTGATGAAAATGACTATTTTGAATTGGACAAATCAACATATATTCGCAGTGGAATGTATTCGACCAATTTAATGCTGAAAAATAATCTAAATTATGATAAAATAACTAATTTGGTCCTTAAAATAACAGCTGTAGGCGAAAATTCATCATTTAGAACCACCACTGAAGTTTTGGTAAATGTTATTGATGTTCCAAATAGAAAGCCTATTTTTTCTCAATCACCGTATTATGTTCGCATAGCTGAGGAAATGAATATTGATGATATTGTGCTGAAGGTTTTCGCTCGTGACGGGGACTCAGGTATAAACAATCCCTGTAAATATCAGATAATAGGTAAGCTCTTGAGTTGTCCAATCTATCAAATATTTTCATTAATTTTTTTATTAGATTCAGAATTCAGCAACTTGTTCCGAATAAACAGTGAAACCGGACTGGTCACTATTAATAATAAAATAGATTTAGAATCTAATGATCTGATCAAGTCAGGTGGATTAATTGAGATGGAAATTAAAGCAATAGAGATTGGAGACGAAGATTCATTCGAGATTGTTAGGGTTGCTGTCTCTGTTCTCGATATTAATGACAATGTGCCAATCTTTAACAAAAAAATATACAATTTGAAAATTTCTCCAAAAAGCATTGAAGGAACACCATTAAGTTTGGTTGATGATGATATTGAAACAATTCATGTATATGATCCTGATAAAGTAAATTTAATTTTTTAAAATTATGTTTAATAAATATCAATTTTTTATGAAAAAATATTTTTATTAACTTATTTTTTTAAAAAGGGAATCAATGGAAGCTTTTCGTTAAGCTTAGTTAATGTATTAAAGCAGGATAACAATTTTATAGATAGTCTTGATTTTGAAGTATCACCTAAAATAGCTTTAAATGACGCCAATTTGATTTTAAAACTAAAAAATTCATCTAATTTATCCAAAAAAATTGGGAAAATTGAACATTATAGAGTAAATAATTTTTTGACAAATTGAGTAAATTAAAAACTAAATATTTATTAAATTTAAGCTCATTGCCAAAGATAATGGAATAGATGGACATATATCAAAGGCTGATATATATATTAAAATTGAAAATATAAATGAGTATGCTCCACAGTTTGAAAAAAGTGTATTCACATTTTTTGTTGATGAAAACTCACCATTTAATAGCACTGTTGGTTTTGTTCAGGCATTTGACCAAGATACATTCGCTGATTATGGAAAAATCTTTTACGAACTCTTGAATGGACAAGAACGATTTAAAATAGAAAAAGAATCAGGCAGAGTTTACACAACATGCAAGAATCCTACTATTGAATTGGACCGAGAGGCAATTGATACATTTTACATGAACATTGAAGCTATTGATGGAGGAGGCTTAAGAACAAGTGCTCAATTGATAATAAAGCTTAATGATGTTAATGACAATCCCCCTGAATTTGTAAACAGTTTAAAAAGTAAAGAAATCGAGACAAATTTTTTAATAGGATGGATTGAGGAAAACTCGCCAAAGTGGCTGGAGTCCATAAAGGTTCAAGTGATTGACAGAGACATTGGAAATAATGGACAATTAACATATGAAATAATTGAGGGCGATTGTTTCAAAGATTACTTTGAAATTAACAATCATTCACAAGAAATACAACTGAAAAACAATTTGACTCTTGATTTTGAACAAATTTATAACTACAAGCAAAAAAATAGCTCAGAGTTAAAGTATCTTGATAGCCATGACTCATATATTGGTTTAAATCCTGGAGAAATTGATATCAATCTGATTATTGAGGCTAGAGACCAAGGGAATCCTTCTTTGTCGTCAAAAATTCTAGTCAAAATAATAGTAAAAGTAAAAATAAAAAAAATAATTATAAATTCATTTTGTAATATAATTTTTACAAGGATGTTAATGATAACCAACCAAAATTTGAAATGCCAATTTACAAAGTACAAATTCTCGAAACAGTCAAGTATAGTGAAGTAATCCAAGTTCATGCTTTTGATTCAGATGCGCCAAATACTGCCAATTCCAAGGTTATCTATTCAATTGAGAGTGGAAATAAAGAAAAATTTTCTATCGATTCGACTACTGGTATCATTACAATTAATGAAAAAGCAAACTTGGACAGAGATATTTATGGACATGAATATAAACTCAAAATATCTGCTAAAGATTTTGAGTCAATTAATTCAAAAACTAAAATTAGTCACATAAATGAAAGCTATTGCTATGTTTTTATAGAAATTTTAGACGTAAATAATAAAAAGCCTAAATTTACTGATAAATTGGAGAGTCTTATGATAGAAGAGAATGTTGCTTTAGGCTCTCAATTATGTGTTATGAAGGCAAATGATTCTGATTTAAATTCTAAATTGAGATTTTTCTTAGTCACAGCTGATAAAGAAAGTGGTATGAAAATGATGGGATTCGATGAAAAAAAAAATTTGGTTGATTTAAAATATTTTAATGTAACATTGTAAAAGACAATTTTAATTTTATTATTTATTTTTGTTTTGATTCAAGGATTGGTTTGGTATTAATCCAGAAAATGGTTCAATCTTTGTCACAGGAAATATAGACCGTGAAAAAGTCGAACTTTTACAATTAGTTGTTGGTGTCGAGGATTTGAATGCTCACGACGACTTTAAACCTCAGATAACTTTAAGTAATTATTTTATTTAATAAAATTCTTGAAAAAATAAACTATATCTATATCTATTTTTAGCCAAACTTAATGTTAATATAATTGATGTAAATGATAATTACCCATTGATGCCCGAATTGAATCAAATAGGTTCTGAGTTTACACATGGCGAAGATCCAGTATTTGAGCTTCATGAAACTATTGATGAAAATTCTAAAATTAACTTAACTATTACAAAATTAAAAGTAATAGATTTGGATAAAAATAACAACATAACATTCAAAATTGTGAATGCAAACAACTTAAATAGAGCAATATTAATTAATAGATATACAGGAGAATTGATAGTCAATAATTTAATAGATTATGAACAAACAAAATGGATCAATTTGAGTATACTTGTAAATGACAATGGAAAGCCTGTTCCAAAGCATAGCATAGTTAATTTCTATGGTCGAATAAAAGACCTAAATGATAATCCACCAAAATTTATTCCTTTAAAACAAACTGAAATTAAAATTTATGAAAATAATGATGAGAAATCTTTTATTATACAATTAATAGCCAGTGACATGGATTCAGAAATGTATGGACCTATTAATTACAAGATTTTAAATTTTCAAGACAAATTCTTTATTGAGCCTATAAGCGGAAAGTTATTTACCAAAAAGTCTCTGGATCGGGAGGAACAAAGTTTTTATAATCTAGTTGTTGAAGCTAGAGATAACCCTAATGGACCTGTATCAAATCAATTGACTGACACTATTCATATAAAAATTACTGTATTAGACCAAAATGATAATAGTCCGAGATGTGACCAGAATATGTATTCAGTAGAGATTGGACAAAACGCTGAAATTGGCACAATTATTTGTCAGATAAAAGGTGTCGATAAAGATTTTGGTTTACATTCAAATCTGAGCTATTCCCTAATTAACCAAAATACGATTGATTCAAACAGTAAATTTAACTGTATATATATGATCTGATTTTTAAATTTTAATGTATTTAGATAAATTAATTGAGATTGAAAAATTCACTGGTATAATAAAAACTAGAAAAGAATTGATAGGATATTCAGGAAATTTAAGCTATTCAATAGTTATCAAAGACAAACTTGGTGAAGAAGGCTCACTTTCGGGTAATTGTCCGATACAAGTAATAATCAAAGATGTCAATATTCATCATCCAGAATTTATCTATCCAAATAGAAATAATTCAGTTTTTCGAATTAAAGCCGTGAGTATTACACAAGAATTTTTAAATTTTATTTAAAGAAGAATAAAAGTTTAATAAGATATTTCTTGAAAAAAATTAATTAAATTTTATTTTAAAGACAATGGTTCCCGACTCAACAATATTAACAATTAAAGCAAATGATAGGGATACTGGTGTTAACGGAGAATTATTTTATTACATTGATCAGAATAATAAGAAAAATTTGGACTGGAAAAATTTTAAATTAGACACCAAGAATGGTGTCCTGTCTTTAAAAATTCCACTAAGTCTAAAAGAACAATACATCTATTCAGTAAAATTTTATTTTCATGCTGATTAACTTTTATAATATGAATTAATTAAAGATTGATGTAATTGTATCTGATAATGGACAGCCAACTGCACTAAAATCTCGTTTAACTTTGACATTCATTTTGGTTGATGACTCGGACAATAGTGCAAGATTCAACTTTAATAAAATTTGTCAATTAAATGAATTCAACTGTGATAAAATTCAACGAAATATAGAAACTAAATTAGTAGAAGAACAGGAACCTGAAGATGCGTTAATAATGATAAATCATGCTTTTATGGCAGATGTTACCAAGTCATCCAGTGATATTTGCTATTTTGTTCTTGGCCCGGATAAAGAGTTTTTCCAAATGAGCTTAAATGGAACTCTAAGGCCGAAAATAAAGTTAGATAGAGAGACTAGAGATGTTTATAATTTAATTATTAAATCAACTGAACATTGTGATTGCTCACTCAAAATGGAAGACCAAAGATGCCAATTTTGGAAAAAAGTCGACTTTTTGGAAGATCAAAGTTTATTCTCACTTAAGATAAAAGTTAATGATTTGAATGACAATAAACCAATTTTTGAAAATAACTTTTATCAAATTGGTATTACTTACGATATTGATTTTGGAGAAACCATACTTGAATCAAAAGTAATAAAAGCTTAAAATAATTAAAATAAATTAAAAATAAATTCATTTTCGAAGGCTTTAGATAAAGATTTGAGTGATAATTTGATTTTTTCAATAGATAATTCATCCATAATTACAAATTCAAATGAAGAAATATTTCCGTTCTTGATCGAATTTTCTGATACACGTTTAATCAACAATGTTAATGAAGCAAAATTTTTGGTCAAATTGGTCAAAAATTTTGTTCCAAAAACTGAAGATTTTGAGAAAAATATTTATTATCAATTTAATCTGAGTGTATTTGACCAAAACGGGCACAACTCTACTGCTAAAATTCAAATAATTTTAATAAATAAACAACAACGAGTCAAGTTGGTGTTTTCGCAGCCACTTGACCAAGTTCAATCGTTTAAAAATGAATTCAAAGAGTATATTTCTAATCTAACCGGGCTAAGAGCCTTTATAGACAATATTCAAGTGAGCAGAAAGCAAAATAGTTCATTGAAAATGAGCGAAATTTTGATGCATTTTGTTGAACCAAAGTCCAGAATGTTGCGATTGGACCCAAGCTTTAGAACCATTAATCCTGAATACATTGTGGTTGATTCAGATACTATATTAAATATGCTAGATAGATCAAAGGATATAAACTTGCTCAAAATATACAAATTATCTCTAGCTGAAAAATACGATAGCCAGGGTCAGTCCATTTTTTATAGATACAGTTCTAAATCAGAGCAAGGCTTTGGCTCATTTCTCCTTCTATCGGATATATCTAATCAATCAATTTATACTAAATTGTTGATTTTAATCTCATTTGTTCTCTTGGTATTATGCTCAATGACGTTTGGTATCACATGCTTTTGCATTCGTCTCAAATACAAGCGAAAGCTAAGAGCTGAAAGAGCCATGAGCAAAGCATTTGGCTTTGAGCAAAGATCCATAGCTTACTCTGATCCGATTGGTGGCTACTTGAACCATGCGTTTGATTCCAATAATCTTTTGCCAATACCAGGAACAAATTTATATGCTTATGAAGGGTCAAATCCTGTGTGGATGAACAAATATGATAAAATTGGCCGCTCAAATGACCCGTCATCTGCTGTGTCATCTTCATCGTCAACTACTTCGGATACATCAAGAATTACCAGCTTTGAAAATTCACAATATGGATCCAAAAATGTAAACTATGACGAAAATAGCAAGAATCAAGATATATCTTCATTTTACCTGAAACAAATCGATTCGCCAAGCACTGATTTTTCGCCTGTTTCAACCTCGAACAATTCAGACAAAAATCCAGGAAAAAATGAGACTTTGACCAGTGACGTTTTTTCCAACATGTCTCCTAATTACGATCCTTTAAAAGAGACTCAGAATTTAAGCTCATTTAAGATGGACAATAATTTGTTAACTTTTGCCGGTGGTCAAAAAAATGACTCGAATTCTAAACCAGAAGTATTCAGTTTTAAAGAACAAATAAAGCTATTGAGTAGCCAAAGAATTAAGTTTACCAATAGTGATGAGACAGCGAGTAAAAATGAAAAAATACTTTACCCAAACAATGTTTCTAGTTTTACCAAAATTTTTGATAATTCTCAAATAAACTCTGCACAAGATTCAAAAGGCGACCACACAATTAACACATCAAGTCATTCAAAAGATTTATCTGATATGTTTGCTGTAGAATCAACTGTGATTTAAATTTTAGTTTTAATATGTGGTTTTATATTTTTATCTAATCATTTTTTTATTTGAGCTTTAATTAATTTTTGTAAATTTTGAATAAATTAATCTAATTTTTTTTCAAAATAAAATAAAAATAACTCTAAAATATATTAATAAGTCAATTTTACTTTTTCAAAAAGTAATCTAAAAAGATAGATCAGCCAATCGGTTAATTAAATATCATTAAATTCGTGTAATTTATCGTATTAGTAAGGTTCGGGAAATGCAAAACGTCCACACTATCTCAGGATTCGATTTTTGACTTCAAATTAGTATGGTCAAATTTTAATAACTATTTTTTCAGAACATTCGAAGAAAAAATATCAAGAACATTTTGCATCTCCCGAACCTTATTTATTATAGGACTTTAATATATAATAATAATTAGAATTGATATGTTGATACATAAACTCGGTATAGAGATCAATAATCAAGACTTGAATGAAGCACCAGATTTGGTAATTTTTAAGGCCTATAAATAATGAAGGAACATTTTTCCAACTGTTTCTTTCAATTGTCTGTTATTTGATTTATAAATAAATTATTTTTTATTCACTGTCTATATTTAATTAAAAAATTGCACTGTATCTGTGATAGAAGATAATGTTTCATTAATTACAAATGGGTCATTAATTAAGAACGTCTCCAGTACTGGTCTTTTAGCTTATAAAGAAGATAAAGGTATAAATTACAAGAAGAAAGATGGTTGTAAATTTCTCATAATTAATTTTCTTTTAAATTTACCTTATTTATCATAAAAAGTTAAATTAGTGACTAATGTACACCAAACGTTAATAAATAGGGGGTGACTTTTATAAAACTTCATTTTTAAAATTAAAATTTTTAATTAAAAAAAAAAAGACAAAAAGCAGTCACCATAACTCTACCGATGCGCAGGTCCCAAGCCCTGATGAAAAAAGAGGAGGGTGGTGGCATCCACATACATCGTATGTGTATGTGGTCTTTCACGTAATCTGCAGGAGAGATGTATGATGGGTACATAGGCCTACGGGTCTTTGTCCAAATCTTGTCACATGAGGGCGCCGCTGGCTTCGAACATCTCCCAGTATAAAATCCCAAAGGAGCGAAAATCTGCTGTACAGCTGATCCTCTGCAGATAGACGTAACTTTGGAAGCCTTAAGTTAAAACTTTTTCGAAAGTCGCTAGTCTATATAGCTGCCGAGTTCGCAGCCAATTCAAGTGCTCGTATGAGTGGCGCTGTTTATGATGAACGTTCCACTGGCTTCTTACGCCGCCATAACTCTACCAAAGCCGGTCCCAAGCCCTGATGAAAAAGAGGAGACATTTATTTTTTTTAAATCTTATGACAAACAATTTTTCAATTAATTCACGAATAAATTTTCTTTTAAAAAATAATAAATAAAGATTATTTACAAATTATTAGAAATAATTTAGTTCAAAATTAAAAAGTTTATTTATATAAATGGATTAATAAATAATCAAAATATATGTGAACAATTTGTCGCTTTAGCTATCAAGATTAGACAGAAACTTCTGATTTTTAATTAGATAGTTTTACATTCTTTTCTGTATAGTAAAGTTTAAAAAAAATTTAATTTTATTGTTACCTCGGAAACATTCGTAATAAAAATTTATAAAAATAATTCAAAAAGAAGTGTAAATTTGGTAAAAAAATGGAAGATGATAGAGAGAGAGTGAACAAGATTATCATTGAATCAATTGAGATTTTATCAAATTATAAACTAGCTTCAATAATTAAAGATGATCAAGCTTTCAACGCACTGAGAAAAATTAAACAATCCATAAGCAGCTTTACAGAACATGAATTTCTACTTGAGAAAAGATTCTATCGACTAATCTCAAGTATTTTGCTTAAAATTTACAGAAATAGACCCGATTTGAATCCAGTGGACATAGTTGATATAAATTCAATTGTAAATCAAAGTGATCGAAGTATTGCAATAATTTATCTTTGTTTATCTATCCTTAATTGTATTTATTCAAACTTCATTATATTTTCACAAAAATTTGTCAAATATGGTGGCCTCAAAAGTCTAACCTTGTTTCTAAAAGATGATCTGTTATTTTCAACAATTCAAAATGTGAAAATATTTGACATTGAACATATTGATCTGATTGATTTTCTTGTTCTTAATTTGTATAATTTAAGTGAAACTTCAGAAGAAAATTTAAAAATTTGGCAAGAGCAAAACATGGTAAGGGTCTTATTAGAACTTGTTGAAAAAAAACCAAGTGCAAAGCTAGACGCTTTTTTAACAATTAGCGAAATAGCAAGTGACCATGAGATTGAATCAATGCCACAAATTTACGAAATAGTAGAGTATCTTCAAAACCAGCTTACCAAAGTATCTGAACAGTTTGGTCAATTAAGCCGTTGCAAACGACAAAAAATTAGACAAAATGGTGTTGAACAAGTCGAAGTTCTTTGTATTCTAGACAATGAAGTGTTAACATCAATTGATACATATATTAGAGGGTTGTACAAGTTGGCTGTTAATAACCAATTGAGGAAAAAAATCTACCATATGAATAATTTTTTTAAAGTCTTATATTACATTTTTGTAAATGGAAATATATATGAATCAGAATGGTGTTTGAAGTTGTACGCTCAGCTTTCATTTGATCCAGAGATAGCCACTAAAATGAGATTGGAGAATTATTTAGTAACTTTTTTACATGAACAATTGAAGCAAAGAGAAAGTTGGTCAAATCTTTGCGAACAAATTTTATGGAACATAGAAAAAAAAATTAATCAAGAGGAAAAAACCGGAAAACATGTAATGATAAGCTATAATTCGGCTTCTAGGCCATTGTGTCTAAAAATAAAAAAACAACTTGAACAGATTGGACTTGAAGTTTGGATCGATGTAGAGAAAATTCATGGATCAAGTTTGGACTCGATGGCACAAGCGGTTGAAACCAGCTTTTGTGTTCTAATTTGTGTTACCGAAAAGTATCGGCTGTCAGAGTTTTGTCAAGCTGAAGCTACTTACGCATTTCGACTTAAAAAACCAATTATTCCTTTGATTATGCAAAAGGGTTATGAAAATGTCCAAGGCTGGCTTGGCATTATACAAAAAGATAAAATAAATGTCAATTTTACTAAATATTCTTTTGAAGAATGCATAAAAAGACTCAAGCATGAGCTGTCTAATTTATCCATAATTCCAGTTGAAAATGTCCAAAAGGATGCTAGTGCTGAAAAAAATCTAATCGAGACATGGAATCAGGAACAGATAACAGAATGGTTTAGGCTAAACGACCTAAATTTACAAATATTTGAAGCGATTAAGATATCAGATGGAAGAATTTTGCAGCAAATGTTTGAAATGAGGCAGGATGCACCAGAATTTTATTTCCAACTTTTAAAAAGTAACCAAATAGATGCTCATTCGATGCTAAAGTTTACTTTTTGTTTAAAGAAACTATTTGATAATAAATAATTTAATTTATTTGAAATTTTGAATATGAATAAAAGTTTAATTTGAAGTATTTTAATACAATTTAAGTTTTTACTTTACCTCGATCATCCAAAATACTATTCTTTTTGACCACTTAAACCAAATACAAATATGGCACTTCCAAATTTCTAGATTCGTTATGCTCGAGTGAAAAATTTGATAAGAAAAATAACAAATCTACCAAAGCATATATTAATGAATTTACAAAAACCATTACCAATGATTGGTCATGGTTAAGATGGATCGTGATAGAGTCAAGCTAGGACAATTAGTTAATGGTGTCGAGACCTCAGATAACTTTAAGAAATCAATTTGTACCTGGAAAAATAAAATGTATCTATATCTATTTTAAATTAAACATCCAGATATAAATATCTAAGAAAAATGATGAGAAATAGGCCTATAAATGGTTTTGTATATTTTTATCTAATCATTTTTTTGATTTTGAGCTTAATTAATTTTTGCATATTTAAGAAAATTATTTAAGAAAATTAATTTGAGTTTTTTTCGTAAAATAAAATAAATATATGAATCAATTAAGTTCAAAAAGTAATGTGATATTTATAAGTTTTATTTTAATTTGTAAAATCATATCGAAATTTTTAATAAACTTTTACAAGAACTAAATCCCACTAAAAAAATACCAATTTAAGACGAACATGTTCTATAATGACTTTTTACCAATAATAATTTTTAAATACTTTTAATAATTAAAGAATTATGTGAGTATCTTTATGTATTTACATTTTCTCGACTAGACATCAAATTTTCTAATGAAATTGACGTAAATATTAATTTATTAAATATTTTGGAGCTTATAAATTGGTATCATTGGATAATTATCTTAGACTTTGAAACATAAAAACGTGTTGTGTTACGATACAGCCACGCTTAAACAAAATTATAGCTTTTTAAATATATTATGCATAGTTTTACTCAATCTGAATTAATTTTTAATCATTCAAAAAAAAATTATTTTTTTAATAATGAATTTTTTAGCTAGAAAATTTACATCTAGTAGACTTTTACTGAATTTTGAAATCAATTTTACGAAAAGTAGAATTACATGTGACAAAGTCCAATTATCTTCTCAATTTAGGAAATATTACTCGTTTAATCACCAAAAAAATAATTTAATCAGTCGAACTAAGTTTATTAATTTTGAGTCATCTAAATCAACATATACTAAAAAAGCTGAAGTATTACAAATTTAAGTTGACAAAATATTTAGTTCATTATAAAATTTAAATAAAAAAGATGAAAGTTCAGGAAATTTCGGTACCAGTTCCATGGGGATGCGTAAAATGTCAAATTTTCGGTGATCCAACAAGCAAAAAAGCAAAACCAATCATTTCATTACATGGATTTTTAGATAATTCAAATAGTTTTAAACCATTAGCACCCTACATATGTCAAAATGATGAGTTTTACATTATAGCTTTAGATTTACCTGGGCATGGTTTTAGCTCAAAATTGCCCAGTGGCATACCCTATACGCCTAAGCTTTTTTTAGCATCAGTTAGACGAGTCATAAGGCATTTTGGCATAAGCAAATTTTATTTTATCTGTCATAGTTATGGTATTCATTTAAGTGTTTTGGTGAGTCAGCTTTTTAAAATATTTTTTAAATGTTTATGTAATTTTTTCAAAAAGTATAATATTGTTTTTAAAAATGAGGTGAAAGCATTGATATCTCTTGATTGGATTTTTTCTCTTCCTGGTCACAAAATAGGCATGTTTAAATTGTTTAAATAAAATAAAATAAATTCTAAATTAAATAAAAATATTAAAGAAAGCTATGCAAATTTGTGGCAAATCGGAATTGACGGTCTCATTGACATTGAAAATAAAGAAAATACCAACAATGATTTGGCATCAACAAAAACTCTCACCAAAGAACTTGCCGTTTCAATGTAATATTATTTTTATTTTAATTGATTTTTTATTTATTTACTTTGTAATTAAGTCTGATGAAATACAACAACCATTTAGACGAGGAATCTGCTAAAATTCTGATAGAAAGAGCTTTGGTGACTAAAGATGATGGTCGATTAGAATTTTCAAGAGATATCAGAGTCAAACAGACAGTAAAAAATAAATTTTTTTAATTTTTTTAAAATGATGATTTAACTTAAGGTATCCATGTTCGATCATTATCTCGATATGACATATTTGATACCTGAAATGATAAAAGGTATAGATGTACCATGGTTGATGATTCATGCTGATCCGCCAGCTTATGGAGAGCGTCCGGCAAAAATTACCATGGATTTCCTGAAACAAATAGAAGAGAATTCAAAAACCAACATTCAATATGAAACATTCAAAGGAACTCATCATTTTCATATGATTCAACCTAAAGAAACTGCCGAAATTATACTCAGATTTATAGACAAAACAGAGGATAAAGAAAAAAATTCAAAATTATAATTTATTTATTCTAATTAAATTTAAAAAAATAAATTTTATTTTTAGAAATTGTTTCCTTTATTTCTAAAATGATTTAAATAGATATATGTTTAAATATATTGTGTTATTGATTATTTTTTTCATATGAAAATGGAATAAGAATTTTTTTTACAATTTTTTTTTTGCTTTTATT